>JASANE010029500.1:0-15093 GCA_030248225.1 Trileptium ribeirensis
GGTCTTCGTTCAGTTATTGCTATATGATTCTAAGAGAAAATAATAGATAGAAGGTAATTTTCTGATCAGTGGTCCAAGAGACACTGGTTAGGGTTCACATTGAACAATCAGTGCCTGTCAGTTAGATCATAATGATGATAACTTTCTAATCAGAATGCTATAAATGAGACCCAATGATGCTGCTCCCACGGTTTCAATAAATACCAGTTCTTTGCCCAAGAAAGCAGTTTCTAGCTGTTGCAGATAACGTTGATTTGCTCGATTTGACTGATTTCAAGTTTCACAAGCGCGCTGGCAAGTACTTGACGCAATTTCTGTGTCGCCGAACATACCCTAAGTACTTCTGCGTAAGCCATACTCTGTTACCGAGTTGCACCGGTTTAATTGTAAAAACGTATCCCACAGACTTTCAAATGTGTAAAATAGCACAAGCATCGACCTGGCTTTGATTTTAACAAAAATTCCTGCAGGTTATTGTGAAAAATCCCTGCTCAAATTATTGCGCTGCTTACGTTTCACACAGCAAATTCGTTAGTTATACTATTTATTTTGCTTGGTTGTTATTGAAGGTTGGTCGTTGTATAATTGAGCGGAGCAGGGTCGCCGAGCGAAGCATTTTTATTTTTCTGTCTGGGAGCGAAAAAGTCGATGTCCGTTCGTCCGTTAGTCTTTCATGGATCTCAAGAACCACTGAACCTAGTTCAACAAACTTTTTTCATTTGAAAGCTTATCATGTGAGGATGTGCACCTGATATTTTAGAGGTTTGGCAACTTGCCAATCTTATCATTAATTAAGCTAATTAGCTAATTAACACCCTAATTAAGCTCATAACAGCTTAATTATTGGTCGTAGAGTCGTTTTAACGGCATATACGTTGAGTTTTCCATGGGGAAATAAGAAAATAGATGCATTGTACATACAGGAATAGTATAGGCAAAATTGTTTTCAGACTCCGTGTCCTATGATTTCATTGCTGTGCTTCGATTACCATTCATTACCATGCTGTATAAGCCACGTGACTTCCTTAATCTTGCTTTTCGTTCGAACGGAATAAAACTATTCTCTCATTTACTCATTGTTTAAGTAATAATATATTCCCAAGACATTGAGTACGCTCATATTACTAATGCCGTCGTTCCGCTCAAAAAATGTAGTTCCACTACGACTGGTATATATTACATATGTTTGGATTACAGTATGAAGCAAAAAACGTGGAAAATTTCAAACAATTTTTAAACCGGAATTCCGGTTCCGGTATGGTTTTTGCCCTTTGCCGGAACCGCAACCGGAACACGATTTTCGCCGGAACCGGAATTCCGGTTACTCCCTGGCAATGGTGTATAGTGGAAGACATTTTTTGCTCTGAATGTCCAAAAGCCGACATATTTGATCGATAAATAAACATTATTAGCTTCCTCAGTCTCTTTAAAGCTTCAGAAAGGCAACAATACAGTCGCAATACATTAAGTTCAATGTAAAAGTTATTTTTAATGCATTTTAAATTTACTATACCTTCATTTCTTCCATCATCTGTTTCACTATATATAAATTTCGAAGACCAGGTTCCGGTTCCGGATCCGGTTTAAATGGACGGTTCCGGTTGCTGGTTCCGGTTCCTGTTATTCCCTGCATAACAGCTAAGCTTAAGAATTCCTTGATTCGCTCGTTACACTGCTGCTCTCTTTTTTCAACGTTTATATATAAGTAGTAGACATGTACCGCGGCTTAGCCCCGGCCTTGGGCCCGGGGCAACGTCGAAGCCCCGGCCATTGTAAAGTTAAAATTTAGGTGACGGGGCCGGGGCTACTGTTTCAGAAAAAAATATTTTTGGCACCAAATTAGTAGAACAGATAAACAATCTGGAGCTTTAGCTGAAGATATAATGCTTGCTACTAACTAGGACAGTGCAAATTCCACATCATCTTCCTGAATCTATGAACTTTAGTTCACGACGTACAGTTTATTAAACTAATAAACTAAAATATTAAATCGATTTGTGTTGAGTTTTGGATATTTCAACGATTATAGATATACATACAAAATTTGAACATGGTTATTCTTTCAACAAAAATATTTTTGATCAATGATGTTTTATTCCGCGTCATATGGTTTGAACATGAACTATAATATAAAATGGTGGCAGTGACATTCGTTTACCCAGTTCGATTATAGATCCATAATCTCTTCAACTGCAACAATAGCAGCGTTAAGGGTCAGCGAAATATCTGATGAGTCGGAGCTGAAATTCAATAACTCTTCTTTGAACCGGACTGTCACTGGTCGTTTTGGGTATCTTCCAGCAACCATCCAGAGAACCAAATTATTGAAATTTGGTTTGTTCGTCGATAGCGGAATAAATGTAGTTAACATCTCGATTTCCACCTGTAACGCAAAAAGATTCGGCGACGCGGACTACAGCTCGGGAAGACAACTGTCAGCATGGAGGCGTGACTTGAAAACGGTGATGTATGGAGCTGACACCACTGAGTCCGGTAGCTGATTCCAGCCGTTTATGACACGATATGCGAACGAATAACGGGCACAGTCAAGTCTGGGATAGAGCTTAGGTCGCAATTTGTGTGCATGTCCTCGTAAGTTATCATGGGGAGCGAATTCGAACCAATTATCGATTTGGGAAATCAACATTACCACGAAGAGCGCTAAAGATCATGATCAAATCCGCTCGGTAGCGCCGAGTGGAAAGCGTCTGCAGTTTCAAAGCTCGTAAACGGTTTTCATACGAAAGGTCAGACAAGCCCAATACCATTTTTGTTGCACGGCGTTGTATACGTTCAACAAGTTGAATGTCTCGTTGATAATGAGGACACGACGCGCTAGAAGTGTGTTCCAGAATAGGCCTTAGGAGCGTCTTGTACAAAAGAAGAAACATTTCTTTATTGAGGCACCGAAATGATCTTTTGATACACCAGAGAATATAATATGCCCGGCGTACTAAATCAGCGCAATGTAGAGACGATTTCAAATCAGATGAAATAATAACACCCAGGTCCTTTTCTGAGCGTTTATTTGGTATTGTTTCATCTGCAAGTGTGTATGTATGGCATGGATTTGTCCTTCCAAAATGGAGGCAAGCCGACTTATGTACACTAAACGACATACACCACATTGATGCCCATGCCGAAAAGCATCTATGTCACGCTGTAAGTCATGAATGTCAAAGTTCAGAAGAGAGGAATGGTTGTGAATGCGTCTAAAAATTTTGGAGTCGTCCGCAAATTTTAGTATAGCACTTGAAATCCAGTTGTCCACATAGTTGAAATATATAATAAATAATATAGGGCCCAAAACAGTGCCCTGAGGCACCCCACTACGAACAGTAGACCAACTCGAACGACACCCATTGACTACAACTGATTGGCCTCGATCACATACAAATGCCTCTATCCAACGCAATACGTTCCCACAAACTCCTAATGACTCCAATTTAATAAGCAAACGACGATGTGGGACTCTGTCGAAGGCCTTGCTTAAATCAAGATAAATAGAATCGACACAATCGCCATTGTTGATTACCTGGATAATCCATTGTAGATAATCCACAAGTTGTACAACTGTTGACCGCTTACGTACGAAACTAAATTGCGATTTATGTAGCAAGTTGTTGCTAGTCAAGTGAGAAACAGTGTGTTCACCGATGATTGATTCCATTATCTTGGAGACTCCCAGGGTCAGACTAACCGGTCTGTAATTGTCCACATCACACCTGTCGCCTTTTTTTTAAAAATTGGTGTAACAATTGCTGACCTCCAATACTCTGTATATAATTGTCAAAATCACTGTAGTTTTCAAAATCATATATGCTCTATATGCGCTGGAGAATCGAACACGCAGTAGTTTTCCACTAGCTCCGGTCCCGGCCCCGATAGAATTCTTGCACCGGTACATCACTCATAAGTAGTATATACCATATATTTTTAAAATTTATATCTGGCTTTTCCAAACTACTAAACTTGTACTTTGGAGCCATGGGCTGGGGATTCTCCATGTTCGGAACCGGGTGGGCCGAAAATACCTTGGGCGGGGGGATTCCCTCAACTCCATCTGGGGTGCCCGTCCAGTTGACCTGGGGAAACATAATGTACTGTAACTTAAAGTCTAACTTGAGAACTGATGCAATTGTGCTTAATAAAAACTGGCTTTTCCAAATAGGAGAACTGGAGACCTCCACGTATTTCGATCAAGTCCCAGGTTCCAACAATTCAGGCTTCCCAGGTAAATTTTGGTCTCCTCTCAGGTACTTTCTTGCTCCGCCAAATCAGTACCAAAGTTTTATCTGATGCGCTAAAAATACTTTTTTAAGCTTTTTAAATACTTGCGCTAAAATATTTTTCATAATATTGGCTAAAAACTCCCAAATTTCTCTCGTGGTGCTGAAAACCACTAAAATTTCGTCTTTTATTAAGCACAATTGCAATGAATTGCCAGGTGAAACATTTCTGATGGTTACAATACTTTCGGGGACCACCCAGATGAACTAGGCGAAACTCGCCAGGTTTTTCGTTTTCCCTATTTCCGAACTGAGTGACCCCAGCTCATACCTCAGGTATAATTTTGGCATATATTTTGAAAAAACCAGAAAGAAGGGATATGTTGTGATTTATAGCCCCACAGAGAAAATTTATAGATTTATTTGCAAAAATTGGAAAAAATCATATTTTTTAACCGTTCACACAAAAAATTACAAATTTTTTAGTAGAGCTGGAAAGTGCCTAGCCTGCATGAACAGGTGGGGGCAGAACTAATCTAGGGCATGCACTGGGGAACCTGAGGAGGTCGAAATAACTGGGTGATCCCCCTATTTGGACGAGCCAGTCACAGTCTTACATCTTTGTTCTTTGTTACACAGACATATATATTATATAATCAGTAAAATTATGGCAGCTTCGGGTCCTATTTGGCTTAACCAATTCATGAATCCTGGCCCGCATAAATTGTCGAATTTCAATCGTGTTAAGCAATGGCTGGTGTTTTCGCGTCAATGGCACATATTAGACGCCAAATGGCAAGATCCGGATTTACTAGGCGAAAAGATTGCTAAATATTTAAAAGGTATGTATGCAATGCTGACTTTCTGTTTTTATACTGCAGAATGTAACGGTATTATTCTGTATGTAACAGTATAATTCGATTTTACCGAATGCAATGCAATGCATAATATAATACTAATTTTGTCTTTCATCGAGGGAAAGAGGCAGAATTTTCGAACTTACACTAAGATTTCAGCGGTTCCGTTCAGGCATGCCGTTAGATAAATTTTGGCTTCATCTAGTCGCCCCCCTCCCCAGCACCGGCCAGGTATTTTATGGCGACATCAATACCAGTAGTCTTCACAAAAAATGGTTATAACAAAACTTAATAATGATGTTTTTGTTTCGATTATTCGTAAAAGCTTTATGATTAAAATGCAGCTCGGCCTGTTGAAATGCGCATTACATGCAATAATAACATGACATACGTATACATATACAACTATATACGTACCAATGAGAAACGGAAGCCGAAATGGAGCTTCAAAAATTAGCTGCATGGACCTATCAAACCTGAATTTCTGCAACAAAATTGTGAAATTTTTACATTTTTAATTAGATTTGCTTTGAATGCTACTTGGGACTTGATATTTGGTTCAGCCGGAGACGATGAATTTTAAGTCGACAGCAACCAATTCGGAAAATGCTAGGTGCCTATAACGTTTTTTTAAAATTATGATTTTCTGAAAGTTGTGATTATAATTTTCGAATGTTTTCAGCTTTGTATTAGTATTAAATTCTGAGCTTAGCGAATGAAATGAGCCTACTGAAGAAGTCCACTGACCAGAATGATAAATTTTGATCATGTCCGGTTCTGGATTTTGGGTTGACACGCATAACTCAACTTTGAATCGGTTCATTGACTGCTACGATAGACTGAAATTTATATTGTACTCCTTGGTTAGACACGAATGCCAATATATACTAACTGCTTCTGACCGTAAAAGATTGTTGAGAGGTCTCGAGCCAGGTCAAAAAGGTCCCACAAAACATATTCTTTGGAGTATCTCAATAACCTGTGGACATAAGATTTATTTGCCAGAGACGGCAAAAGCAGACAAAAAAGCATGCGTAACATATTCAAATTTGTCGCCACCAAGAATTTTGTCCTGGATTTTCTCCAAATTTTCCTCACGAATATATAGGCCCCCATGCAAATTCCCCCATTTTTCGGCGAGTGAAAAGGCCAGATATATTTGTGATATTGGGCTCCTTTTGTAGCGCGATTCATCATCCTTGGTTGCGCGTGACAGACCACTGTTGTAATTATTTACGCTGCAGGTCTGCGTCAAAATGGGTTTTCGATGGGCCTAAGAGTTTCAAAATACTACAGATAAGGGCCTTACTCCCAATGGTCAGCTTTGGTCCCTGAAAGGGGGAACCGTAACAAGACGTCAAGACCATAACTTTTGCAAATATCGAATTTTTGCAAAAAAAACTGACCGAAATTTAACAAAAATTGAATAAAATCGGTAAAATTTTAGCAAAAATTGGGGGAATCGTCTAAAATAAACAAAATTTTAGTAAAATTAACGAAGTTAGGCAAAATTTAAGCAAAAATTGGGACAAAATCTGGAGACCAAGTTTGTGGGTCAAAAATGAAAATTTTGGTGGCACTGCGGGAGATGACTCTTAGGGGTCACACGGATCTGATGAGGGGTTAGCACCACACCTCCTATTAAAAACAAAGGAATGGGCTTTAACAATGATGCGTTCTCTATGTTTCTGCTGTCCTGCAATTGTCGTTGTTTACGCTGCAGGGTTTTTGGTGAGTGCTGCATAAATTAGATTTTTAATGGGCCCATGAGATCCAATACACACGAAAACAGCAATGTCTTCCAACCGTTCGAGCTATATGGGTGTTATTGTTCACATTTTGTAAAGAAATTTATCCTCTATATATGTATTTGCACTTTGTGAGTCAATAAATGCGCAGTAAGAGTGTATGCATTCTCAACTATTCAAGCAGTATGGCTGATATTTTGCTCATTTTATAAAGTTGATGCATAATATAGCATATTCAACACTCAGAATTCACATTTCGGTGCAACAAAAAGTATTAATTTAGTGCTTTGCATTGAAAAAATTGGGGTTTCACAGCTCAAAAAAGTTAGAAGACACCGGTTTATCAGGCGCTACTTTCGCTTCAGGCCCTGATACCGTGACAATCATTTTGTAATATTTTTGCACTGCTGCATTAATTGCTAATTAAAGGTTGAGTTCATAATCGAAAAAATTGCAGTAAATTTACAAATATTTTTATAATAAGCTCTTCCTAGAGTTCATACTTAACACCGGCATT
Source organism: Trileptium ribeirensis (assembly GCA_030248225.1). Taxonomy (NCBI): domain Eukaryota; kingdom Metazoa; phylum Nematoda; class Enoplea; order Enoplida; family Thoracostomopsidae; genus Trileptium; species Trileptium ribeirensis. The sequence goes on from JASANE010029500.1 coordinate 7,352, forward strand.
TTTTCTATTTCTGCATTTTCGTATTTCAATTTCTTATTTTCGTATTTGTAATTTCTGTATTTCTTATTTTAGTATTTGTAATGTCTTAGTCAGTGACATAATTAATTTAAGGTAAGAGATGGAGGTAAGGTAATGGATGTTATCTTGAATAAGGACAGTAATGAAACTTACTTAGTGTTTTGTTTAGAAGTTTCTTTATATTTGTGCCTTGTGCCTCTGAAAAAACATACATTACAGTACCGGCTCTGATAAGTTGGTTTGGAGACCACGTCCGCGCTGTAGTACCAATTTTCTGGGATTAGTGGGAACCAATACCAAATGCTATCAGGGATCTTATTGAAGCACTACGTGCATACGTCACTTGTAAGTATTTAATATCTTTATGTTTTCTTTTGGTAATTTTAGGAGCTCATAAACCAATTTACAATCCGCTGAGTGATTGTGGCGATCATGTTGTCGTGTACAATACTAGACACATTGCACTAAAAGCGTTTGACTGGAGACGACGTAGTTATTTCTTCAATAACCGCAAAACCAAGGGCAACGTAACATATCAGGCACGTCATGAGTAATATCCCGTTAAGTCGTTGCATCAAAAAACGTGTTATTAGTCAGTGAAAGCTTACATAGATAATTTTTTGACGAAAGCTAAGAGTGACAGATGTGCGTAACGAATAATAAAATCTAGAAATGTGATCTTATTGATCGTTAAAAGTTTTGTTTTTTTGGAACACATTTGTCTGTAGTATTGGTCAGATTTTGCATACATCTATTGGATTTTGATAAAATCGACGATGTCTATCATAATGAGTATGCTTTCAGCTTTGAATTATAGACACAAGAATGATGAAATAGACTAGAATTGTAGCTAAGCACGATATTAGGGTTCAAAAATTAGTTTAAAGTAATAAAACGAAGCGCACGGAGTTTCCACTAGGTGTACTAGGGGGAAATCTTGAAACTTGAAAATTTCTTTTTTCTTCTGTTTCTGTCTCATCACTCCGACCCCATTTTCCGGGTCAAAATGGCAAAAAACTGGTTTTTAAGGCTCTTGTTAAATCTGGTCATACGGGCACCAGCGTTTCGCAACCCATATCTCGCGACACGGGATTCGCATCAAAAACGATCATGTATAACTACGACTTTCTGACCGCGACTCTTTTTAGATCACTGCCTGGGCCGCTTTAGTCCAAATTAATTTTGTTCGTGGTCCATTTGCCAGAAGTATTGATATTAAAAATTTCAGCATGTTATTGTGTGTTTTTACCTTACAATAAATACCTATTAAGCAGGGAATAACCGGAACCGAAATTTGCCGGAACGGGAACCAGCAACCGGAACCGTCCATTTAAACCGGATCCGGAACCGGAACCGGAACTGGGTTTTCGAAATTTATATATAGTAAAACAGATGAAGGAAGAAAGGATTTAAAATACATTAAAAATAACTTTTACATTAAACTTAATGTATTGCGGTGGTATTATTGCCTTTCTGAAACTTTAAAGAGACTGAGGAAGCTAATAATGTTTATTTATTGATCAAATATGTCGATTTTTGGACACCCAGAGCAAAAATGCCTCCCAGTATAAACCATTGCGTATAATGCATCAAATCGAATATGCTTACAAAGCTTGGAGCGTAGAATACACACTTTCGCTCTGTCTCCAGTCGCCTTCATTTACTACACATACGTTTGTTGCATGTTCTTCTGTAGGAAACTTGAAATTATTGGTTTATATGATTCTAAGAGAAAATATTAGATAGAAGGTAATTTTCAGATCAGTGGTCAGGTACACTGTTTAGGATAGTGCCCGTAAGTTTTGAACGAACAGTGCTCGTAAGTTAGATGATAATACTGATAACTTTCTAATCAGAATGCTATAAATGAGACACAATGATGCTGCTCCCACAGTTTCAATAAATACAGTTCTTTGCCAAGAAAGCAGTTTCTAGCTGCGTTGCAGATAACGTTAGTTTACTTCAATTTAGACTGATTTACCAAGTTTACAAGCGCATTGGCGGGTTCTTGAAGCAATTTATGTTAGCCAAGCATACCCTAAGTACTTCTGCGTAAGCCATACTCTTTTACCGAGTTGGACCGGTTTAATTGAAAGGTACTCCACAGACTTCTGGATGTGTAAAATAGCTGCTACAAGCATCGACGTGGCTTTGATTTGTTAACAAACTCCGGCAGCTTATTATGAAAAATTCCAACTGAAATTATATGCCCTACTTATTTTTCAAACGTCAAATTGCTTAGTTAATCTTTTCTTTTGCTTGGTTGTATTGGAGCTTGATCATTGTATAATATATATTACATATGTTTGGATCACAGATGAAGCAAAAAACGTGGAAAATTTCAAACAAACTTTTTAAACCGGAATTCCGGTTCCGGTATGGTTTTTGCCCTTTGCCGTAACCGCAACCGGGACACGATTTTCGCCGGAACCGGAATTCCCGTTACTCCCTGCTATTAAGCTATCAAGCACACTGGATACGATGGTTTTGCTATCTAAAGTCCAATTTGAGTATATTATACTGTTTATATGGCTTCAATGTTTTCATAATCGACGAACCCGAATTTAAAAATGTAGTCTGGTTTCATTTATTTGGTTATATATTGCGTGCGGGGCATCAATAATAATTATTTATGGGTTTTTCTGAAAGTTGAGTATAATGGTTTAGATATCTAGAGTCCAGCACATATATTTTATGCCTTTTCAAACGGTTTAGGTTCAACGACCCCAACTTCCTGAATATTGTCTGTCTTGAGCAGTTTGGTTATGTACTGCGTAGAAGGACATCAGAAGTGTGTATAGGTATCATATCTATAGGTTTTGGGCTTGTATAATACGGTAGTTGGGTTATATAGAGACCAACACGAATAATTTCTACTTTCTCAGAAGTTTTAAAACGGTGTAGAGCCAGTCAACCCGGTTTCCAGAATATAATTCGTCTTCATCAGTTTTGTACTGGGCATCAAGAATAGTTTATATATAGGTTTTACTGGTTCAGGGTTCAAGAAGTTTAAGGTTGGTATATATATTCATCAAACACAGTATATTGCAGGTGATTACACAAAATGAAAACTTATAACGAAAACCACGCTCGCTCCGTTTCACCCTTATGCGCGAGGTTCTAGTTAATTTATAGCACTGGTAAAATGTCGACCAAATATCTACACATTTCATCAACACATATGTGCCATTTAATAATTATTTCTAAGCACTTGGGGAGTTCTTTACATAATTTTTATTATATTTATACATCACAGGATGGCTTTTGGGAGCTAATTCATGACAACAACATGGATCACACATGCCAGCTGCATCTATTAGCGTTACGCAGTTAAGGTTACTAACCATGTCCTCGAGCGCGATGGTTTTTATTTGTTTTTAGGCCGAACAGATTCACAGTCGACAGCCGACCAGAATATTGTTTCTGTCGGTTTACGACAAACTTGATAAGAACATGTTGCGGCGTTTGTTGGTCGAACGACTCCATTTATTTCCTGACGAAGAGGTTAAAACGCCATCTGCTATTAAGTTACACATCATTTTGCAGTCGAATTTGTTAGCTGCATACAAGAAATTTTGTGGCTACTGTTAAACATGAGCAGTTGTTATCCTGTTTTGCAATAATTGAATGTATATTTAAAAGTTTATATTTATTAACAAGTTACTACTGTGTAAAGCGAAAGGGATAACTTCTTTCACTAGGCGCAATCGATTAAAGTAACATTGGAAGATTTTTATTTTGACATCGCTACACCATATTTCCGGTAAAATTTCCTAGATGTTGCCGCGTAATTCATCGCCATATAAATCAATATTTTCGATTAAATCAAAAAAGGAAGTTGTAAAATTTCAATTCAAAATTTGTTTCACAATCAATTAGTTTACTCACATAAATTGGTTTTCATCACTCAGCAGCAGTGATGGTGACAAAGTACAATTGATTTAGACAGTATAGTGCACACGTAATATAATATTTAATAATTAGCGCATAGTTTTGCGGAACTGATGAAACGCAATGCAGTTTATTCTTTTCTACATCGTGATTACCAAGATTTTGTGTTTAATTTACAGTCTTGTCTCGACCTTTTTTGTCAAACCATATTTTGGAATTTATCTCTTTTCATCTCACCGGTTCTGGGTGACTCCGGTACTGCGATTCATAAAGATAATCCAGGGTAGCGTTTTCTCGACACTCCATTTATGACATTATTTTTTATTCGACGTTATATCACATAATATTTTAAACAGTTATTTTCTCTAGAGGTTGCATCTGAAGTGTACTATCTTAATTTTGTGTCTATTAGCCAAGTTACATGTTTAGTGTATACTATAGTAAGAAAGTGTGCCGGTATGAAGAGTTTGCCGGTATATAAGTACAAACTATCCGACCCGATGGAATCCGGAGAACTAACAACCAGGGTCACCAGTAATATATTCCTATTTTCTGTATTAAACAATTTTCTCCAAAAATTATAAGTTTATTAATGGAAAATATAAAATAATTATGATAATATTATAGGTGGTGGCGCTGTGCCGGCCCCAGACAATTCCACCAGCCCAGTGGGTCACGGACACGGCAGAATTGGATACGGAGTAGCAGCAATTGTTATATCGCAACAAGAACCATCACATAATCCGATTGTCACCATTACCCTGCCCTACCCACAACAATTAATACAGATACCGCCATAAGATGCAGCTGCACCAATGGAACGATAGTTACTCATACAGCAACTTTAGGTCTCCCACAGCAATAAAGTTGTACTAAGCGTGCTCGAAAACCTATATAAAGATGGTGTGATGCTCGTACCCCGCCAATAACATGTCAGAAAACAAAAAACGGTTTTTCATGAAAATGGGTTGACGTACGCTATTTGAACCCATAACGGCCCGCGGTGTCATACAGCAAAGTTGTAGCTCTTGTTGTGCTGACTAATGAAGGACGTCTCCGTTCTAGAGATGTAAGTCACGAAAGATAGATATTCGGATCGCCAAATTGCAAAAATATGACCCTTCACCCGTTTGGTGTACATTTTGACCCGCATGACGTTGGCGGGCGTAGCGTCTAAGAAAGGCGTAAAATAGACTGAATTTGTGAACACCCATCCATTCATCCTGTCTTGAGTTATGTTCTCCACAGACCGAAAAAATTTGTGACGATATTTGCCGCTAGAAAAGGTATATGTGGAAACTCCGCTTGCTTCATTCGCACAGTTTCAAAGCGTGTATATGAAAATATGTATATTTAGTGTCATGTCATATTTTGCTTAATTTATCACGTAATTTTAGATCCCAGATGCTGTCCGCGCTAATATTTCTGATCAGATGCGACAAGTAATGCCTGTGCCAAAGAAAATAACCGACTATACTCAAGAAGAGATTGACGCTTTTCCGAGGATTATTGACTATCCAGACGACTTTAATCCAGATCCGGTCAAATCGTAATATATCCGCAGTGTGGAAAAACTGCCAACATACTTTTGTTACGTGCTTGGTTTTACTGCTGAAGGCTTTGAATCATTTGAACCAATATTTGGGATGCGCAAAGCGATAGATGTGTAGCAGAGTTTGCAAGCATAACTGTCGACTGTCCGAAAAACTTTAATCCAGATCCGGTCAGGTAGTACTACAGTACTCGCCGCATTTGCTCGTGGAAAATATACAATTATTGTATTTTGAAAGTTTATTATTTTTGGTTTTTTGTTCGCTGCTCCCTCGTTAGGTGACAGTATACTACGCTGTGGCGAATATTGTATATCACGGTGTGAAAAATTTATTATCTTAGCTTTATTGTGTTTAGTAATGTTAACCGTTGCAGTTTGAAACAGTATTTGAGACATGCAAAGCAATGTCATTACAGACGATTAATATTCATATTAAATAGCTAATTGTGTTCGAATATTTCTTAGGTAAAATATATTCTTCAGTTTATCCTTATTGCCTCTTGATGTTCAATCTATAAACTTGACACTAACATTGTATCAAACGTCTGATATGTAAAAAACAATTCGTACGACTCCATCATAATGATTTTATTAAGAAAGTGTCTTAACTTGCGACAGGAACTAAAGGATCGAATATTCCTTAACATTGTGGCGTAAAATTTTGTCTGGATGTTTTGAAGCCCGACTTTGGGAGATTAAAACTTTTATTGGTGCAAGCCAGTGTACTTATCCGTATATCTGCGTGAAATTTACTTGGCACTAAAGCGGGTGATGCATAAATCAACAGTTTTCCGGGTATAAAATACATGGGTGAAAGGTGTTTTTGATTTACTACTACTATATCCAAAATAACGTATTTTTATAACTACGCTAATTATACATATCTGTAATCTGAAATATAAAATTCTAATATTTATATTAAAGTCCGTAAGTTGTTAGTACTCGGGTACTCATCTCGCGTTTCTTGGCATTAGCAGTCAGAGTTTCCGAACGTGACGAGATGCCATTTCTAATGTGGAAACTCTGTTTACCCTAACAGCAAGCCTGTACCCATTTTACAGGCGGTATCCCATGGGAACTTTGCCTTGCTCTCTTGCTTAAAACTATGTACCACAAACCCTTGCGCCATACGGCCACTAAAACTTTTATATTGAGGTAAGTGTTTATTTTATCTTTTTGCATTATATTTGACAAAATAGTAGACAGCTGCATACCATGAGCTGCTACGTCCCGTTATTTTATTGATATGGTAAAGGCAAGATAAACAAATTCTAGTTGAACGATCATATTTTCTGCAAGGAAATTATGCATTTTATTCTTTGCCACCATGTTATAGTAATCATGTAACTTCTGCGATCTGAAGTAAACATCAACAGAGTGGAATTCGTTGATTTGTGGCAAATCGTTATTCTGTCACACATAATTTGTAATTAGCGAGGATGCTATGCATAGTAAATATTTCTAAGGTGTGCTAACAGCTACGGAAGACTTCTGTGCTATACATTCTATTACTGTTATGAAGTATTTGCGTATATATAGTATATTTGATACTATTTTTAACAATAAATATTAAACATGGTGATTTGTTTCTGAGCGTGTAATTTGGGTTAACCCTACAAGAACAAATTGCATTTGACTGTGTTGTACTCATTAAATTCGGTGAATACTGCAGCATTGTACACGTTGTTGAGGAGCCTTAAGCATAAAAGCAATGTCTCCGAAATAGCTCAATGGTTACTAAATTTGACTTTCGCCCGAGCGTTCGGGGTTCGATAGCCCACTGTGATCGGTAATTGATCGATGCTCGGGCCTATGTCACCTTTAGAAACTGTGCGTTCTAACGTTAGAAAAAACAGCTTAGTGCGCGGGTTTCGTGGACCAGCACATCCCCGAATTATGCTTAGGCATAGTACATGGCTCATATGGGGACCTTAGCTTAGACTTATTATGTCGAGAACGGCATAGCATGCATTTCATTTCCACCCCTAAAGGTTACTCGATTACTAAAAGTCCTGATGCTCGAATTGTACATTAATTCAGGACGTAAAGGCTTGACTTTCTTTAAGTAAAACCGTAATTACACATTTTGTTACTATATCAGAAAATTTTTTCCATCAGGAACAATGTTAAGTATTTGTAAAGCATCCATGTTAAGAATTTTCGTATTTTTAAGAGCACGTAATTCGCAGAACAACATTTTACTACGGGTAAGATAAGATACCAAAAGTACCTTGTACAATTGGTAATGAAAGATAGTGATTTAACACATGTAAATAATGTG
>JASANE010029501.1:0-19782 GCA_030248225.1 Trileptium ribeirensis
CTATGTAGCAGAAAATATCAATTTTATGGAAACAAGCAGCGAAGCGAGCAGATTTTCCACTCAGGGCCTTAGGGGCGAACAAATCGATTCAATTCAATTCGAAATTCAATCCTGAAAATTTCTTTTTTGTCTATTTCTGTCATTCACAACTCATTTTCGGATGGATGGATTTCGGTTAATTTTTTATTCGATAAAGTAACGAGGATATGCCCTTTAGTTGAACACGGACAGCTCTGACCCCATCTTCGTCTTCAAAATGGCAAAAACATTTTTTAGAGTTCTTAGACCAATCTGGCCATACGGATTCCAGTTTCGAGCCATATATCGCATCCACATCGAACCAGCTTATCGAGATTTACAACTTTGCTGACCGCGATTTGTTTGTGGCACCATTCCATAGACAACTGTGAGGTCGAATGTGGCTTGTGGAGTCTTTTGAAATAGCGATATTTCAATTTTCAGCATGTTATTGCGTGTTTTACTCTACAATGAATACCTACTAGCTTATCAAAATCACTGGATACGCTATTTAAGAACTCTAGCTCGACTATGTTATACCTTATCATGGGGTTGCGAGGGTTTTACGGTCGGCGAACACGACTTTTGAAATATAGTCGATTTTCAGTTGTTTGGTTATATGTTTGCGTGCACGGTATCAAGAATAGTACTACATATAAGTTTTAAAATACAATGATTGGGCTATGTAGAGTCCAACAACTATATTTAAAACTTTTTCATGGGTGTTCAATGAGTTTAGGGTCAAGAAGCCCATTTCCGGAATATAGTTTGTCAGCAGTTTCTTGGTTACGAGTAGCATACAGGGCATCAACAATTGTCTAATAAGATTTTCGGTTGGTTGGCTGAATACCATGGTTCGGTTATCTAGAGTCCAGCACGAGTATCTTATGATTTTTAGATGTTACATTGGGTTTAATGTCAATGGCAACTCGATTTCTAGAGTATAGTAGGTCTTCAAGTAGTTTGGTATATTGCATCAAAAATAGTTTATTTAGTGGTTTTTCGGTAATGTTATACAATACTTTGGTTATTTAAAGAACGTAGTTCATGTGTATTTATAGGCGTTCAGTGGGTTTAGCATCAACGAACTCGATTTCAAGAATATACTCTGTTTTCACGTTTGGTTACGTATTGCCTATCCAACACTTATGAATTACATTGATACTCTCACATAGCATATAAGTATTGATGCTGTACTGACAATTAGCATCAATACGGTTTTGCGGTAGGCTGAATACGAACGGCTGTTTTATATACAGACCAGCACAAATACTTTATTCGCTATCAGTTGTTTTCGATGGAAATATGTAGGGTCACGTAAAGTTACGAGGATTTCCAATGTGTTCAGGATTCAAGAGGTCTTACTGTGGTATATACATCAAACACGCCCTGTTATATGTGATTAAGCAAAATGATAACTTAAAAATGAAACCATGCTCGGTCTGTTTCAGCCTCGCTTTCGACTTACTAATTTAAACATATCTTAAGTAGTTTAACTTTAAATTTAACACACAATGTATACAATGTTTTAAATTAATGCAATGGTTACAAACGTCTACTTGTAAAAAATAAAATAGTCCTTACAAAAATAAAATAAAATATTAAAATATATAAAAAAACGTGCTCTAGATTACTGCTGTGATCCATTGTCGGTCGCGATAAAAATAAACACAGTTCAATTTCTCTATCAAGAAAATAGTACCAGGATCCCCATCAATTTTTCCTTCTGCAAAACTCGTAACCTAATCAATTCCTCGTTTGCAAAACCCACGGTTTTTTTGCTTCCCGTCTAACTAACTGTCGTAATCCAATGCAGGTGGATTATGGATAACTGGTATGTTATCCTTAATAATTAAGCTGCCGACTAATACTGTACTAAGGTCAGGGCATATTCGCATTGCGTCCCAGCCAATCTTTTCCTTAATTCCGATAGATTTGGATAAAGTAGCTGTATACATAGGGTCTTTAAAAAATGCATCCGATCCGATTTAATCTGACAGAGCATGTATACTGTTTGTACTGGATCGGAATCTGATTATGTATGAGGCATTAAAAATACAACCAGCGTAAACTAAGTGCACGATCCGCGTATAGTTTGATGCATTCTCGGGAATGGTTAGATCTCAGGCATAATGTGAACACAGCCTTCCCTTTTACCGTATTGTTTACTTATATTTTATGTAGACTCCTCCTGGTACTGATGGTTCAATTTTCAAATTTAAGCTAAATATGCTGTTATAAGATCCGATTTGATCCAACAGATTACTCACAATTTTATCAGGTCCGAATACCATGACGCGGTGTGAAAATTACAAAATACCTACACTACACATTAAGGTAGGCACCGAATTTGATCTTGTAGTATTAGATTTAATTTGAATATAAATCGGGTTAAAACGGATAGTATGTGATCATTTAACAACACCGCTTCAGAAGTTGTTATGCGCATGCGAAATGTCTGTCGAAAAACTTTCTTTTGTAAATATCCCTCTAGTTTGGAGTCTAATTGAGTGTTTTTCAAAGAACTATGCCCCGACGGAATATTCGTCAAATCCTTTATTACAGCAGGAAATACATGCAATTATACATATTTTAGGTATGGCGACGGCTGCATTTTAATCGGATTTTCCGAAGGATATCTAGTTTCAATATCGACAAAAGAGTCCGAAATTGGACAAGTAAATGCTGAATCGACCATGAAATTTACACATCAAATGTCAATGTTTACCAAAATTGCTAAGTTGAAATTTTGTAACCTCTCGATGGTTTATTCCCTAAAATATGAAAATATTCCCTTCAGCTTTCTTCAGTAGCAATGTAATGAATCCTTGAGCATATATGCTCCAGAATACTGGGTCTCGGGGGTACTAGGTCATCGAGTTGTGAGGGGGGCAGGGGCAGCCGGTCGGTAGGAGAAGGCTCTTCCGGCGTCTGCGCCTCTGGCGACTGCGATGCCGCTAGAGGGGTCAGGCCTCAGGGTAGTAACCCCCTACCCCTAGGAGCATGTATGCTCTTTGAGAAAAAACCACATATCGTGCAGTGCAACTAGATTTTTTTGGTTATGAAGAATCGAAAGCATAGGTTTACTTTAACCACCACACAGAATTGTTCATTCTAAATTATTGATTGTTTTGTTTGGTTTACTTTACGATGAAGCAGGCGATTTTGTAGCATAAGTTTGGAGACCAAAGAAATTTTTTGTGTTTGTATCGTCAACAATATATTTGCAAATTGTTCTTAACGATAGATGCTGTTGCAGAAAAAAGGAGTCCTGTATAGCGTATTTACCATAAGCAACTTAGACCAATGATTCTCAAAATTATAACCATTTGTGGCCCAATCACATTAAGATATGTCCTTGAGAGATTACAGTTTGTGCCGTTCAGCATTTTAGCTTGGTAATCTGGTTCAGTGGCTGGATTAGCCGAGCATTCTATAGCGTTCTACTTCGTAGCAGATCTGAGTAGTTAGACCCGAAACCGGACTGGGCCGGGCCTTTCTCGTTTTCCTTCGGGCCGGGCCGGGTTTCTGGCCTAGATTGAAACTCCGGGCCGAGCCTTGCCGGACTGCCAATCTTCAAAAAATCCCGAAGCGAAATTTTGAGACGATAGTAGTGAAAACAGCCACATTATTTAGTTAACCGTGCTTATGCAGCTAGGGTAAACGGAGCAACTGTGACTTATTGCGCTAAATTGCTTTTGCTCGGTTCCAAATTGGACCGGGCCTGCTGAGATTTTGTTTGGGCCGGGTCGGACTTCGGGCCCGCTCTTGAACATTTCGAGCTGGGCCGGGCCGACGTTGATCCCATTTCGGGCAGGGCCGGTCCTGAAAATTTAGGTCCGTTTTCAGCTCTACTTTGTAGCGTAATCAAATTCCTAATACACACAGTTTAACAAAATTTTGGAACAATGTGACAAAATAATTGCTGTATATATCACAAAACGTGTAATATACACTGTTTATTCTATTAATTTCAATGTCTTATATTTTGAGCATTAAAACTTGTAATTTAGGTAGAGACGTTGGGCGGGATGTTTTTTAACATACGCAGAACATAGGATTCAGGTGTCTATTAAAAACTGTATCATTCACGTTCAAAGCACTCTACCACTAATGAATTAAATTGTATTAATTAATAAAATAGAATTTTCTTACAACTAGTTCTCAAAACTCAGTTAGACCAAATTAACCAGTTTTTCTCATTCACAACTCTTTTATATGACAGTGGCAAAAGGTTTTCTCATTTACAACTTTCTCATAAGCAATAGTGATGAAGGTTTTGATTACATTTCTCTAATGTGATAGTAGCTATGGTTTTCTCACTCACAATAACTCTCTCATAGGTTCATCTTTTTGACACACATTTTTTCTCGTTTACATACGTGGAAATTAAACATCTCACAAACTTGTCAATAAAGACTCATTTGACATTTTGAAATTCGAATGGTAGTTGAGATCTCTGCCGTTGAAGTGCTTGGTATTTGTTCTTATGCCTTGTTGAAATTATTTGATCATTAAACATTATCTGATTATAAATCTTTTAGGAACTATTATCACAGACACAGAATATAAATGTTAAGTAACAAGTCTCGTAGTGACGTGTTGCAAATGTTTTAAGCAATATTTTCACACCTAGAACACAAAAGTTCATTGACGGGCGTCGTAAAGTTACATGATTGTAAATGCTTCAGGAGATATTTTTACATCAAGAAGAAAGGTTAAGTTGACGAGTCATTTGTTGACGAATTACATGACTTAAATGTTTTAGGAATCATTTTTACACCAAGAACACTATAGTTCCTTGATGAATATAGTTAGTTTATTATAAGTGTATGGTTAGGAACTATGTTCACACCAAAAGTATAAAAGCTTATTGACTTGTTTTATAAGGTTACCTGATTGTAAATGTTTTAGGAACTATTTTCACACCAAGAACACAAAAGTTCACTGACGAGTCTAGCGGTTAGCGAATCGTTCAACAAAGTTATTACAGCTGGCGACTCTAGGTACGTTTAGTGGTATAATTTATGCATGTATATACCTGATTCGTTTCGCAAAAGTATTTGTTCCATGTATATGGGTCTATATGCTGCTAGAGATTTCGTTACCATTAAGAAAACAGTTCTTGCCTTGCGGTCTCAAGACTCAATTTTATGTTCATTATCTGTGCATGTGTTTGCATGTTACGAAGTCCACATTTATAAAAAAGTTTATAAATCAAGATTGTTGAGGAGAAACATATGACAATAAGTATTTCAGGAACGACAATGGTAGTAACATGTAAATATTTTCCTAATCCCAACAACACATTAAACTTGTTTTCGTGGTAGGTTTCATAGATTGCTCAAAAATCATAAATAAAATATGTGACGTGTATACAACATAGTGTGTGTATATGATTTATATACTTGCATAATATCGTTTTAAGTCGATAATCATTCATGATACTGAGGTGAACGCTGTTTGACAAAAGTTTGGGCCCATGTTACCTTTAGGGGCCTGACCTTATAACGTTGCAAAAAACCTCCGAGTGGGAGTTCGGGGGGCCGCAGCCCCCCAACTTATTCTTAGTACATGGCTCACATAGAGACCTTAGCTTAGGCTAAGACTAAGGTTTAGTATATCGAGAACGGCATAGAATGCATTTCATTTCCGCCCCTAATGGTTACATTAGCCAAAGTTTTATATCATCGATTTTACATGATGTTTCTAAACAATGTTGGGTGGTGCAGGTTACACTTAACCCTCTCATGCCCGTAAGGTCCAAATGGACCCAACGCACATTGCGACTCGTTGTGTTTACTGAGTTTGTCGTATATCGTACGTTTGAACGTGCGTTGCTATTCGCTCGCATTGTGACGTTCCTTAAGGAATCGAGCAACAGCTGTCAGATAGCTAATTGGTTTGAATACATAAGCCCTTCAACAGTACGTTTTGTGTTCGATCCCTGACGCAGTCAATAATTTGCTCAAACATTTTACGATACTCAAATTAATTCGGGCATGAAAGGGTTAACGTTCGGACGCCTCACCAAGCCACATGTGACCCGCACTTTTCGATTTGCTTCGAAAAATTTTGTGAAACTGGCACAAAAATTTTATAAGAATTAAAAAAAATTGAGAATTGCTAAAGTTTGGAAAATTTTATTCCTCAATTATCCTCTGTCGTGCACCTCACCACCTATGTGGAACTATCAAACCCCCTAAGTAAACGAACCTCGCGTACGTCACATTTGCATATGTTTTGTATGATATTTACTTATCAGGTTCAGATCAGCAGTAATCAGCGTTTCGCAAAAGTCACATGCGCAGAGTGAAATCTTAAGCCAAGTCGATCCAAATATTCCAAACCGCCGGACTTTGCCTAAAATAATGCGTTGGTATGTAGTGCAGTACAAAGGGGTCTTTTCATTTAGTCTCCCCCAGCCCGAATTTGGTCAATTTTGAAGATACAGAGCTTATTTTGGTATCAATAGATTCAGCTTGATGAGGTGGTGAAAAATGCTCATTTTACCCACTCCCTGAAAAGAATTTTTTTTGGTTTTTTGAGGTCCCAGCGGTCCCTTGGGAACCCGGAAATTTTCTTTCTTCGGAATATGGTCATGTTGGGTACCGTTCGACTCCGTTTGTCGTTTGTTGGGAGAAATCTCCTGGTGTGTATTTTATTGAAATGTACGCCACCATTAGGAAGTTATGAAGGGCCCAATTAACCCTGAGTTACTGTGTTATATCGTTAGAAAAAGGAACATCTTCGAGCCTTGGGTTCGGGTGGCGGAAGCCCCACGACTTAGGCTTAGCTTTAGAGTATGTGTCATATAAGAACATAAGCTAATGCTTAGGCTTAGTATATCGAGCACGGCATGGCCTGCATTTTATTTCCGCCCTTTGGGGTTACTTGGGCCAACATAATTTTCTAACGGTGACATACATTTCAATAAAATACACACCATTAGATTTCTCTCATCAAACGGAGCGAACGGCGCCCAACATAACCATATTCCGAAGAAAAAAATTTTTGGGCTCCCAAGGGGGACCATTGGGACTTCAAAAAATCGGAAAAAATTTTTTTGAGGGATGTGGGTAAAACGACTATTTTCTGAATCGCCTCATCAAGCTAAATCGATTGATACCAAAATCAGCTATCTATCTTCAAAATTAACAAATTCGGACTGGGGGGGGGCTAAAGAAAAAGCCCCGTACAAAGCGCCACGATATGCTATTTTACGACAAAATAATTTTAATTTAATAATGAAAAAATAAATTTTAACGTTTTTTCGTGGTATGAAAGTTTCTTGAAAAAGTTATGACCTCCTGCAAAAGTACTTGATGAAATTATACCCACTAATCAGTTCATAATGTAATAACCGGGTCACCACTAATAATTAATGCATTGTAATGTAACATAAAAAAATGATTACGATACTCCTTAATAATATCAGATAGCTTAAACAGATCGCAGTAAAACCGCGTATAATAAAATCCTTCTGAATGAAAGTCCAATATGTAAATTGACTTCGCAACGGATTGTGCTCAAACATTATACATTTCCAGATACAGTGATAGCTAAAATTCCAATAAAAATTAATATCAAATAAATTAAAAATGTGTGCATCAGGGATTAAGCCTTGTGCTGAAAATATTAGGGAAATTTCTAATTTATTTGTATTTTTTGATCAAATTTCTATTCCAAAACACAAAGACTTGCTTTGACATCGCCGCAAACCCTTTCTGCACCCCTTCACGGCAACGATAGCATCAATTTTCGTCCAGTTGATTTTAGTTCGATCACTTCGAACTAAAAAATAAAAAAATTATCACCGCTGTTGGGTTTACCCAGCAGACAATTACAACCATTAATTATTTGCACGGTGTCTTTGATAGTCTCCAATTTTTTATGCTGTGCTCCGTGAACATCTACAAATTTTTAGTTTCTGGCTTGTATATACTGCGCTTTATATACAGTACTTTTGCAGGAGGTCATAACTTTTTCAAGAAACTTTTCATACCACGAAGAAACGTTAAAATTTTATTTTTTTCACTATTAAATAAAATTATTTTGTCGTAAAATAGCATATCGTGGCGCTTTGTATGGTTTTCTTTTAGCCCCCCCCCAGTCCGGAATTTGGTCAATTTTGAAGATACAGAGCTGATTTTGGGATCAATCTATTCAGCTCGATGAGGCGATTCAAAAATAGTCGTTTTACCCACATCCCCTCAAAAAAATTTTTCCGATTTTTTGAGGTCCCCAATGTCCTCCCCTTGGGAGCCCAAAAATTTTTTTCTACGGAATATGGGCATGTTGGGCACCGTTCGACTAGGTTTGATGAGAGAAATCTAATGGTGTGTATTTTATTGAAAACTACGCCACCAATACAAAGTTATGAGAGCCCAACTAATCCTGAGGGGCGTGAATAAAATGTAGGCCGTGAAGTTCACGATATACTAAACCTAAGACTTATCTTTATCCTAAGCTAAGGTTCTTATATGAAACATGCACTATACCTAAGCCTAAGTCGGGGGGCTGCCGCCCCGAACCCAACACTCTAAGCTGTTCTTTTTCTAACGCTATAACACAGTAACTTAGGGTTAATTGGGCCCTTCATAACTTCCTAATGGTGGCCATTTCAATAAAATACACACCAGGAGATTTCTCCCAACAAACGACAAACGGAGTCGAACGGTACCCAACATGACCATATTCCGAAGAAAAAAATTTTTGGGTTCCCAAGGGACCGCTGGGACCTCAAAAAACCAAAAAAAATTCTTTTCAGGGAGTGGGTAAAATGAGCATTTTCTGAATCACCTCATCAAGCTGAATCGATTGATACCAAAATAAGCTCTGTATCTTCAAAATTGACCAAATTCGGGCTGGGGGAGACTAAATGAAAAGACCCCTTTGTACTGCACTACATACCAACGCATTATTTTAGGCAAAGTCCGGCGGTTTGGAATATTTGGATCGACTTGGCTTAAGATTTCACTCTGCGCATGTGACTTTTGCGAAACGCTGATTACTGCTGATCTGAACCTGATAAGTAAATATCATACAAAACATATGCAAATGTGACGTACGCGAGGTTCGTTTACTTAGGGGGTTTGATAGTTCCACATAGGTGGTGAGGTGCACGACAGAGGATAATTGAGGAATAAAATTTTCCAAACTTTAGCAATTCTCAATTTTTTTTAATTCTTATAAAATTTTTGTGCCAGTTTCACAAAATTTTTCGAAGCAAATCGAAAAGTGCGGGTCACATGTGGCTTGGTGAGGCGTCCGAACGTTAACCCTTTCATGCCCGAATTAATTTGAGTATCGTACAATGTTTGACAAACTCAAGCCTGCGTCAGGGATCGAACCCGAAACGTACGGTTGAAACTTGTGTATTCAAACCACTGAGCTATCTGACAGCTGTTGCTCGGTTCCTTAAGGAACCTCACAATGCGAGCGAATAGCAACGCACGTTCAAACGTACGATATACGACAAACTCAGTAAACACAACGAGTCGCAATGTGCGTTGGGTCCATTTGGACCTTACGGGCATGAGAGGGTTAAGTGTAACCTGCACCACCCAACATTGTTTAGAAACATCATGTAAAATCGATGATATAAAACTTTGGCTAATGTAACCATTAGGGGCGGAAATGAAATGCATTCTATGCCGTTCTCGATATACTAAACCTTAGTCTTAGCCTAAGCTAAGGTCTCTATGTGAGCCATGTACTAAGAATAAGTTGGGGGGCTGCGGCCCCCCGAACTCCCACTCGGAGGTTTTTTGCAACGTTATAAGGTCAGGCCCCTAAAGGTAACATGGGCCCAAACTTTTGTCAAACAGCGTTCACCTCAGTATCATGAATGATTATCGACTTAAAACGATATTATGCAAGTATATAAATCATATACACACACTATGTTGTATACACGTCACATATTTTATTTATGATTTTTGAGCAATCTATGAAACCTACCACGAAAACAAGTTTAATGTGTTGTTGGGATTAGGAAATATTTACATGTTACTACCATTGTCGTTCCTGAAATACTTATTGTCATATGTTTCTCCTCAACAATCTTGATTTATAAACTTTTTTATAAATGTGGACTTCGTAACATGCAAACACATGCACAGATAATGAACATAAAATTGAGTCTTGAGACCGCAAGGCAAGAACTGTTTTCTTAATGGTAACGAAATCTCTAGCAGCATATAGACCCATATACATGGAACAAATACTTTTGCGAAACGAATCAGGTATATACATGCATAAATTATACCACTAAACGTACCTAGAGTCGCCAGCTGTAATAACTTTGTTGAACGATTCGCTAACCGCTAGACTCGTCAGTGAACTTTTGTGTTCTTGGTGTGAAAATAGTTCCTAAAACATTTACAATCAGGTAACCTTATAAAACAAGTCAATAAGCTTTTATACTTTTGGTGTGAACATAGTTCCTAACCATACACTTATAATAAACTAACTATATTCATCAAGGAACTATAGTGTTCTTGGTGTAAAAATGATTCCTAAAACATTTAAGTCATGTAATTCGTCAACAAATGACTCGTCAACGAACCTTTCTTCTTGATGTAAAAATATCTCCTGAAGCATTTACAATCATGTAACTTTACGACGCCCGTCAATGAACTTTTGTGTTCTAGGTGTGAAAATATCGCTTAAAACATTTGCAACACGTCACTACGAGACTCGTTAATGAACATTTATATTCTGTGTCTGTGATAATAGTTCCTAAAAGATTTATAATCAGATAATGTTTAATGATCAAATAATTTCAACAAGGCATAAGAACAAATACCAAGCACTTCAACGGCAGAGATCTCAACTACCATTCGAATTTCAAAATGTCAAATGAGTCTTTATTGACAAGTTTGTGAGATGTTTAATTTCCACGTATGTAAACGAGAAAAATGTGTGTCAAAAATATGACCGTATGAGAGAGTTATTGTGAGTGAGAAAACCTCAGCTACTATCACATTAGAGAAATGGAATCCGAAAACCTTCATCACTATCGTATGAGAAAGTTGTAAATGAGAAAACCTTTGCCACTGTCATATAAAAGAGTTGTGAATGAGAAAAACTGGTTAATTTGGTCTAACTGAGTTTTGAGAACTAGTTGTAAGAAAATTCTATTTTATTAATTAATACAATTTAGTTCATTAGTGGTAGAGTGCTTTGACCGTGAATGATACAGTTTTTAATAGACACCTGAATCCTATGTTCTGCGTATGTTAAAAAACATCCCGCTTAACGTCTCTACCTAAATGACAAGTTTTAATGCTCAAAATATAAGACATTGAAATTAATAGAATAAACAGTGTATATTACACGTTTTGTGATATATACAGCAATTATTTTGTCACATTGTTCCAAAATTTTGTTAAACTGTGTGTATTAGGAATTTGATTACGCTACAAAGTAGAGCTGAAAACGGACCTAAATTTTCAGGACCGGCCCTGCCCGAAATGGGATCAACGTCGGCCCGGCCCAGCTCGAAATGTTCAAGAGCGGGCCCGAAGTCCGACCCGGCCCAAACAAAATCTCAGCAGGCCCGGTCCAATTTGGAACCCAGCAAAAGCAATTTAGCGCAATAAGTCACAGTTGCTCCGTTTACCCTAGCTGCATAAGCACGGTTAACTAAATAATGTGGCTGTTTTCACTACTATCGTCTCAAAATTTCGCTTCGGGATTTTTTGAAGATTGGCAGTCCGGCAAGGCTCGGCCCGGAGTTTCAATCCCAGGCCAGAAACCCGGCCCGGCCCGAAGGAAAACGAGAAAGGCCCGGCCCAGTCCGGTTTCGGGTCTAACTACTCAGATCTGCTACGAAGTAGAACGCTATAGAATGCTCGGCTAATCCAGCCACTGAACCAGATTACCAAGCTAAAATGCTGAACGGCACAAACTGTAATCTCTCAAGGACATATCTTAATGTGATTGGGCCACAAATGGTTATAATTTTGAGAATCATTGGTCTAAGTTGCTTATGGTAAATACGCTATACAGGACTCCTTTTTTTCTGCAACAGCATCTATCGTTAAGAACAATTTGCAAATATATTGTTGACGATACAAACACAAAAAATTTCTTTGGTCTCCAAACTTATGCTACAAAATCGCCCGCTTCATATTAAAGTAAACCAAACAAAACAATCAATAATTTAGAATGAACAATTCTGTGTGGTGGTAAAAGTAAACCTATGCTTTCGATTCTCCATAACCAAAAAATCTAGTTGCACTGCACGATATGTGGTTTTTTCTCAAAGAGCATACATGCTCCTAGGGGTAGGGGGTTACTACCCTGAGGCCTGACCCCTCTAGCGGCATCGCAGTCGCCAGAGGCGCAGACGCCGGAAGAGCCTTCTCCTACCGACCGGCTGCCCCTGCCCCCCTCACAACTCGATGACCTAGCACCCCCGAGACCTAGTATTTGGAGCATATATGCTCAAGGATTCATTACATTGCTACTGAAGAAAGCTGAAGGGAATATTTTCATATTTTAGGGAATAAACCATCGAGAGGTTACAAATTTCAACTTAGCAATTTTGGTAAACATTGACATTTGATGTGTAAATTTCATGGTCGATTCAGCATTTACTTGTCCAATTTCGGACTCTTTTGTCGATATTGAAACTAGATAGCCTTCGGAAAATCCGATTAAAATGCAGCCGTCGCCATACCTAAAATATGTATAATTGCATGTATTTCCTGCTGTAATAAAGGATTTGACGAATATTCCGTCGGGGCATAGTTCTTTGAAAAACACTCAATTAGACTACAAACTAGAGGGATATTTACAAAAGAAAGTTTTTCGACAGACATTTCGCATGCGCATAACAACTTCTGAAGCGGTGTTGTTAAATGATCACATTCTATCCGTTTTAACCCGATTTATCTTCATATTACATCTAATACTACACGATCAAATTCGGTGCCTACCGTAATGTGTAGTGTAGGTATGTTGTCTTTTTCACACCGCGTCATGGTATTCGGACCTGATAAAATTGTGAGTAATCTGTTGGATCAAATCGGATCTTATAACAGCATATTTAGCTTAAATTTGAAAATTGAACCATCAGTACCAGGAGAATTCTACATAAAATATAGTAATACGGTAAAAGGGAAGGCTGTGTTCACATTATGCCTGAATCTAACCATTCCGAGACAATCAAACTATACGCGGATCGTGCACTTAGTTTACGCTGGTTGTATTTTTAATGCCTCATACATAATCAGATTCCGATCCAATAAAACAGTATACATGCTCTGTCAGATTAAATCGGATCGGATGCATTTTAAACACCCTATATATACACTACTTTATCCAAATCTATTGGAATTAAGAAAGATTGGCTGGGACGCAATGTGAATATGCCCTGACCTTAGTACAGTACTAGGCAGCTTAATTATTAAGGATAACATACCAGTTATCCATAATCCACCTGCATTGGATTACGACAGTTAGTTAGACGGGAAGCAAAAAAACCGTGGGTTTTGCAAACGAGGAATTGATTAGGTTACGAGTTTTGCAAAGGAAAAATTGATGGAATCCTGGTACTATTTTCTTGATAGAGAAATTGAACTGTGTTTATTTTTATCGCGACCGACAATGGATCACAGCAGTAATCTAGAGCACGTTTTTTTATATATTTTAATATTTTATTTTATTTTTGTAAGGACTATTTTATTTTTTACAAGTAGACGTTTGTAACCATTGCATTAATTTAAAACATTGAATAGTACATTGCTGTGTTAAATTTAAAGTTAAACTACTTAAATATGTTAAATTAGTAAGTCGAAAGCGAGGCTGAAACAGACCGAGCATGGTTTCATTTTTAAGTTATCATTTTGCTTAATCACATATAACAGGGCGTGTTTGATGTATATACCACAGTAAGACCTCTTGAATCCTGAACACATTGGAAATCCTCGAACTTCGTCGACCCTACATCCATCGAAAACAACTGATAGCGAATAAAGTATTTGTGCTGGTCTGTATATAAAACAGCCGTTCGTATTCAGCCTACCGCAAAACCGTATTGATGCTAATTGTCAGTACAGCATCAATACTTATATGCTATGTGAGAGTATCAATGTAGTTCATAAGTGTTGGATAGGCAATACGTAACCAAACGTGAAAACAGAGTATATTCTTGAAATCGAGTTCGTTGATGCTAAACCCACTGAACGCCTATAAATACACATGAACTACGTTCTCTAAATAACCAAATTATTGTATTAACATTACCGAAAAACCACTAAATAAACTATTTTTGATGCAATATACCAAACTACTGAAGACCTACTATACTCTAGAAATCGAGTTCATTGACATTAAACCCAATGTAACATCTAAAAAATCATAAGATACTCGTGCTGGACTCTAGATAACCAAACCATGGTATTCAGCCAACCAACCGAAAAATCTTATTAGACAATTCTTGATGCCCTGTATGCAACTCGTAACCAAGAAACTGCTGACAAACTATATTCCGGAAATCGGGTTCCTTGACCCTAAACTCATTGAACACCCATGAAAAAGTTTTAAATATAGTTGTTGGACTCTACATAGCCCAATCATTGTATTTTAAAACTTATATGTAGACTATTCTTGATACCGTGCACGCAACATATAACCAAACAACTGAAAATCGACTATATTTCAAAAATCGTGTTCGCCGACCGTAAAACCCTCGCAACCCCATGATAAGGTATAACATAGTCGAGCTAGACTCTAGATAGCGTATCCAGTGATTTTGATAAGCTAGTAGGTATTCATTGTAGAGTAAAACACGCAATAACATGCTGAAAATTGAAATATCGCTATTTCAAAAGACTCCACAAGCCACATTCGACCTCACAGTTGTCTATGGAATGGTGCCACAAACAAATCGCGGTCAGCAAAGTTGTAAATCTCGATAAGCTGGTTCGATGTGGATGCGATATATGGGCTCGAAAAACTGGAATCCGTATGGCCAGATTCGTCTAAGAACTCTTAAGAAATGTTTTTGCCATTTTGAAGACGAAGATGGGGTCAGAGCTGTCCGTGTTCAACTAAAGGGCATATCCTCGTTACTTTATCGAATAAAAAATTAACCGAAATCCATCCATCCGAAAATGAGTTGTGAATGACAGAAATAGACAAAAAAGAAATTTTCAGGATTGAATTTCGAATTGAATTGAATCGATTTGAGTTTGCCCCTAAGGCCCTGAGTGGAAAATCTGCTCGCTTCGCTCGCTCTGTTTCCATAAAATTGATATTTTCTGCTACATAGTATAATAGTAACCCTTAATCTTCGACACGATAAAATTTTATTAAATAAATAGCGATTCGACAAGCTTTTTGTTATGAGTTTATGGTTGCTTGCCGAATCCAAGACGTTCTCCGATATGTGTTCAGACTAAGGCAGTCGGATTTTGCAAAATACAACACATCGTACTGCAAAACAGTCGTGCGTTTCCAACAGGTTTAGTGTGTGGCTCGATAAACGTGAAAAAAGCAATGCGGCAGACCATAACGATTATGTCATTAAGCTAAGACCGCAGCGAGAAATTTCGGCTGGGGGATAATTAGGGGCTAGCTAGTTCCCGGTACGGATGCTGGCACATGGCGAAAAAATTTTCAAGTTTTTTACCTGTAAACTTCAAATATTTAATCTTGTGGGGATAATTTGGGACTAGAAAATTTTCATCTTTTTACGTGTAAACTTCACAAAATTTCATCTCCTAGTGATAATTTGCGAATGGAAAATTTTAGTTTTTTACATCTAAGCGTTGAAAAATTTCGTCTCGTGAGGATAATTTGCCACTGAAACATTTTCATGTTTTACGTCTGTTTCAGAAAATTTCGCCCATAAAAAATCTGATGAAGATATATTCCCATTCCCCTATCTATGTCAGTGCTATAACCATAGTAATTGCAATATACACCTCTAGAAAAAGACTTTTCCAATTTTAACTTTCAAGTCTTACCAAGCGTATTGTTCAATAGTGCCGTACTTATCTTGAAATTGTAAATTGATCGGATTGTCAGGATCACTCAAATTAATTAGCATCAATGTCTTGTCACCAGTAACCGCGCTCACCTTAAATAATATATATTCACTTCGACCACTAGTGCTTAAGGGAAGGTTATGGCACTTCCCAGAACTATAATTTAAACCCTTGTTGAATGTTGTTGGCCTTAGCCCCACTGCTTCATTTGTGGAGGAGTTATCGTACTGACCTGTCCACATTTATGGTGAAGCGACTCGGGTGTCCTCTGTTTTGGAATTGAACGATTTTCAAAGGTTTAACCGAACCCATTTGCACTAAAGTTCCAAAATACACCTGCCACCACAAAACGAAAGGGGAAGGGGGTCCGTACTATTTACACTATATGCATGGTGACTTCTCCAACGAAATGAGGAGGGTACGGCCGAAATTACCGTGCCATCTGACACGAGATTACATTACAGCGCTGGAAACGGTTATACTCTTCCGTGATGCACTCCTGCTTCAACTAAAACAAATGCATCAGTAGTATATATAAACAGTTATAAAACTCACAACTCATACAGCTTCAGAGTGTGAAAACGCGTCAGCTGTCCTGTAAAAATACATCAGCTGTCCGACCACGCTGCAAACTTGAGCAAAAGTAGCATGCAGCGCCGTCGCTACAAGGTTGCGGAATCAGTCACCAGTCATCATTATGCATCACTGACAGCAGGTTCATCATTTAATATAGTTCATAGCCAACTAATGTATTTCACCTTATATAATTATCACATGCGCGAATTTGCCTAATATTGCTGACGTGTAATCTTAGAAGCAAAACTGGAATTCTTTGTGTGTTTCGACAAAAATTGGTTCTAAATACTCATAGACAAATCATGAAACAACATATTATACGATACGATAAAATATGTGCGCACAAATATGGCAAAACTAAAAACGGTTTCAGTTTCGGTTCCCGATATAAAACGAGTTCGTTTTAAAGTCAGTTCCAGAAAACCGAAATGAAATTCACTGGTTTTAAAACAACTGTTTTCAAATCGACCTAAAACAGTTGGTTCTAAAACAACTCGTTTTCAATCGACATGAACTTTAGAACAGAAGTTATGGTATACAGATTATTATTATATATATAGATATATTACAGATACAGCGACTCTTAATGTGGTTGATGTGAACGGATTGTTTTAACTTCACTTAAAGCTGACAGTATGATAGTTGCAACACATTTAAAATTCGTTTCACTTAAGTAGAACCAAGACAATTTTTTTTATGAAAACGGAATTAAATCGGGTTGTTTAGTATCGACTAAAAATACAAATGTTTTTAAACTAAAAATGAAATTGATTTCATCTGTTATTTTTACCATATTCTTGGACACATCTTATCGTAGTTTTATATTACATCCACGGGCACTACCACTGTGACGATAGGGGGACGCGTCCCACAGAGATCTGGTAAATTTATCAATCATTGTTTATGTGCAATAGAAATATAGCTGAAGAGGTGGCAATGTAGATTTCCCAGAAATCTCCTAAGTATGTCAATCATGTATGTATAAAGAAATTTGTATGGTGTCAACTATAGATGCAACTGGACCGGCTCAGACCCCAATTTCCGTGGTTCTAATCGCAGTGGTCCGGACCGGTCCACCGCAATATTAGAAGAAACTTAAATAAATTAGATATAAATTCGTAAAGTGTAACCGCTAAATTAATCCTAATTTATTTAAATTTCTTCTAATATAGCGGTGGACCGCTCCGGACCGCTGCGATTATAACCACAGAAATTACGGTCTGAGCCGGTTCAGTTGCATCTGTAGTTGATACCAGCCCAATTTCTTTATACATACTCAATTGACAAACTTAGGAGATTTCTGGGAAGTCTACATTGCCACTTCTTCAGCTATATTTCAACTTTTTTTACGGCACACGTTTCTTTTCATTAAAATCAAGATCAACAAGGACCTTTGGCTATGGCGTTCATCAACCATATTGAAAATTATAATTTGCGTTCTAACAGTGGTTGTTGTTTGACGTTTATAAACAAATATGTTGCGCAAAAATATATATAAACTCTTGTCAATCTGCATACGCATACCCGTACAACAATTTGAAGTTCCGAACCTCCCAGTCCACCAGACGCCCCAGATTATTTTCTCTTTTGAGCATTTGAATACATCGGATTCCTGTTGCTTGAGCCGATTTTGTGAGACCTGACACGTTAAAAACCGCTCCATTTCACTGCATATACTATCACTAGAGCACAGTACTCTCGCCTGATAACCGTTGTCCAATCTCTCAAATACGTTAGCGAAAAATTAACATTTATTATGAATGTACTGTGCCCTAAAAGTAGTGAATTGCATTACAGAAATTTTGAATAACACCTACCATATTTTCTCCGTCTGCAGCAACGACGCCAACTTCGCGGTTGCTATTTTCGTTGCCGTGAGTCGCCGCAAACTGTATCAACGATGGTTCGCCAGTGGTCGCAAAGCTGTACGTTGAATCGCCATCCTGGTTACTAACGGAAATTGTACTGTCTTCACTGCCAAGAGCGAGGATGTTCTTTGAACTGAAACGATTATTATAATGCAGTGCAATGCCTCTACAAAACGTTCAATCGGCATCCTGGTTGCGAACAGACGTTGTGTTGTCTTCACTGTCAAGTGCGAGAATGTCTTTGAACCGAAACGATTATTATAATGCAGTGCAATACCACTACAAAAACGTTGAATCGCCATCCTGGTTACTAACGGAAATTGTACTGTCTTCACTGCCAAGAGCGAGGATGTTCTTTGAACTGAAGCGATTATTATAATGCAGTGCAATGCCTCTACAAAACGTTCAATCGGCATCCTGGTTGCGAACCGAAATTGTGTTGTCTTCATTACCGAGAGCGAAAATGTGTTGTTCTTTGAACTTGTTGTGTCAATATTGCTTAATAGTTTGCATAATACAGATGACTATAAGAATTGTTAATGAAGATTATGATTGTTTTGAAGAAGTTCAGGTGGAATTTGAGTATCGTTTCAATTATGGGAAAGCCTCTGTATGTTCGCGATATTGTTACTTTCAATAATTTTGTATTGCTATGATGTAGGCGTTTCTATATTTAAGTTTAATTTTGCCGGATATAATTTCAATCCAACAGATCTAAAACTATAAATAATAAAATGCCACTTATCACAACTTATGCGAATGCTGTGTTAAAAGATTGTTAATGCTGGTATCGTACCCGCCGTTGGTATCATGAATATCTTCTCTCAAATATGCTTTCAATGGCGCGTCAATTAAGGAACATTTTAAAATGTGCCTAAAATATATGACATAAAAGTGCAAAATTGTCCTGTTAAAATTTATCTTATCTGTTCACCTGAAAATTTTCAAATACACAGGTTATTTAAAAAATTTGTATGAAATTCCATAAAACCATAATATTTATCGAGTAGTATATATATTTAAATATATATGTCGCTTTCTTCCAAATAGCAAAAACTTATGCTTACTTAAACGCTCCACACGTAATTCTTTTTGTATGTTTGCCAATGATTGGTATTTTTCTGAAATATAAGTATATATATAATATTGCAGCTATAATTAGTATAACGAAAAATTCAATTGACGCCATAGAAAAAGCAATTCGCAACCATTGGTCCCTAGAACCAACGGTTTTAGATTCAAAATTTCAATCTACAAAGTTCAATTTTGGAATTTTAGCCGTAATAACAACTATAACAATACTAACTGAACCACATACA
>JASANE010029502.1:0-13192 GCA_030248225.1 Trileptium ribeirensis
TCCAGATTGCGTCTACCACTGACGCTTCAAATTCCGATTTTATTTTATTCTTTTAACCGGCCCCTTTTTCCTTCCCAATTATTTCATTTATATCCATACCGATTCTTTTAAATTCGATCCCTATTTACTCTTCTTTCTTTGTGACCTGGTTTATTGGACTTGTGGTCTCCTCCCAAAGTTTAAAACAGTAATATATGATTAGTACAAATACAAGTTAATAACACAACTATTAATTAAACATACAAAAATTATAACACTATTGACGTTTGAACAAAATCTCCGTGATGGCTTCTTCTTCTGATATCGCTCTAGGCAGGATTATTTTCGGCAAAAATTATTATAACTGATATTATATCGTCTTTTTGGCTGGAGCTGGGGTTCGTCACTATACTGATCGTCTCTATCGATCGAGGGTTCGTAATATTGATCGTCTCTGTTGATCGTGGGTTCTCGGGATTCTTTGGTTGAGATCACTTGCATTTCTTCGGCGCTGACGAATCTTGACGTCGTTGGGATATTGTCTCCGGTTTTATTGCGTACCGGCTCTTTGGTCTGTTTTCTGCTGAATCGGTTTTGGTCTCGATTCTTTTTCCTATCCATTGTCCATCCTCGTCTGTCCTCGTTGGTTGTTAATTCAATTATCGGTTCATTTTTTGAGCATTATTGGATGGCATGAGTTCTGAGATTCCCAGCGCCCCCGAGCTGCTTTAAACCGGTCCCTCTCTTCCTCCTTTTCTGCCTTCCTGATCAGCTAAGATCTGGTGAGGACGTGATGCCCGCACGGCTCGACACATCCTCCACCTCGAGTTACTATTGTTCTTTTAGCACCGATCGTGGATTTAGGTGCCTTTTTGTTCACCGATTGTTGATTTCGAATTTTCTTCGGTCACCGATTAATCCGTTCCTTGTTCCTCATTGTAAGTTTGCTTTTTGTTCGTTGCTTCCACCGTTTTCGCTCCTTGCTGCATTGTTCAGTCTTGGCTCCTTCCGCGTGTGGTCATGTACCACTCCGTGTAGTATATGTTCTTACGCTGTGTAGATTTTGATGCATAGGGAGAATACTATAGGGCTTCTAGAGCATCCTCTTGCAATCCTACGCATGCCTTGTGAAACCACAAAAAGCATCTATCGCATTGTACCCATTTGATAATAAGGCCAAGTTCCGGGATCTTCTTTCCATAAGCCCTTACAATTTTCCACAATAATAATCCTCGGACCGAACTGTTGGCGCTAATTCTTTTTACTGCTGCTCTAGTTTGGCTTCGTAACCGTGTAATCTTCCGGATCACATCCGAAGAATCTTCGATTTGTGTGCAGTTGTACCATTTTGGGCGTCGAGTTCGGTTAACTGACCTTCACCAGTAAGATATTCAGGAATTTGACTTCGACCACGCGGAAGGGTGGATCGAACTCCGGATGATAGACACTGCTATAGGGGCCCATCGATGATATATTCGGGTTCTTCATTACCACAAGATCACCGTCGTCTAAATGTTGTTCTTCGTGCTTCATTGAAATACTGTTTTGCGCCTGAGAATAATTTTTTTCGTACTCGTTCCCATGCTACTGTTAGTCTATCGATCAATTGCGGAGCATATCTTTCATCTGTGGTTGCCGTTAAGAATCCATGAATCGGGATCGCAGCCATGTAGCAGGAAGAATGGGGTTTGGCTTGTTGAAGCGTGGACCGCTGTTCTGTATGTGAAACACAACGAAGCTCCAGGAATTCGTCCCATTTGTCAGGAACTAGTTCTGTTGTTGGTTGAGCATGGATTTGAGCGTCGGGTTCCATCGTTCAACCAGTTCATTTGCTTGGTGACGATATGGGGCTGAGTACACTTTGTTTGTTTCGATTTGAGCCAATTCTTTCGTAAAGTTCTCGGCAGTGAAGCAAGGGCCTTGGTCGGGTAGCACTACGCAAGGGACTCCATGTCGATATATGATTCTTTCGATAACTAATTTGGTAATTGAATCATCCGTTTGATGTGGTACTGCGAACACTATGGGCCATTTCATGAAGTAATCCATAAAACAAATGATGTACTTGCTGCCGGATTGAGTTGGTGGTAAGGGTCCGATGATGTCGATGTCTAGCATGTGGAATGTCGAATAGGGCCTTGATCGGTTGAAGTGAATTTCCTCGTTTCTGTCCTTGTCGAAATGGGGCACACGGAATACATTCTTCGTTGTATTGTCGCGCTTGGCCTGAAAAACATTCTCGTCATCTTTTTTGACGACACTTCTCAAATCCAAGTGTCCTCTATACTTTGATGTGTGGTATATTTCGAATAGTTGTCATCGGAAATCGGGAGGGTACCACGATCTGGAATTCACATGGTTCGGTTTTGTTGGTGCCGATCTTCCCTTCGTAATCGGCACTATATATTGCCTAAGATGGATGGATTGGCGTTCAAGTGCCCCGATCCATTTCTTATCCAATTGGGGGTTGTATCCAGGAATTCGCTGTGCTCGATGTAGTGCTCGAACGAGTGGACACATGGGTCTTCTTTTTGTGCGCGCACCAGTTCTTCATGTCGGTTCCAATCTGGAAGTATTGCTAAGTACATATCGGCCTCGGTTATTTCGGGTTCTTCAAGTGCGTCTGGTTGGTACAATTCGTCCTCCGATTCCCGTTCCTCCTATCGTTCGTTTGATTCCAATCTCTGGTCCGTTTTCATCAATGGCTTCTAGTTGGACTTTCTTCCTTGGTCGCTTTTGATGTTGTGATATGGGTTGTTCGGTTCGTTTTTTCGTCTTTGAATAGTTCGAGCATACTGTCTTATTCTTCTTCGGAGGTTTCTTCCATCACCGGTTGGTTGTCTTCTTCGCTATCGTCGCTGAGTGTTATTGTGTTCCTGGTCGGTGAGGTCTTTTGTTGCTCTTTACTGCTTTATTTCTTGGGCCCGTTCTTTCTTTGACCCTTCTTTTGGTTTTGTGAAGTTTTGTGAACTTTTGTTTCCTCGCTTCTTCCGATTGTACTTCTCTTCCGTCTTCCGCCGGTTCGTCAGTCTCTTCGCTCTTCCCGTTTCGTTTTGGCTTTCGATATCAGACCACTGACTATCTCCTTCTTGCGTTAGTTGTACCTGTACCTCAATTTCGAATATAAGAGATACATCTGAGTCAGATCCTTCTTGATCCACCGCTGCTATCGGATACTTTTTAGTTCTTTGGTTTCCTTTTCGTTGATGTTCCTTTAAATCTTGTTCTTTTTGTTTCTTCTTACTGGCTTCTTTCGTTTTATTTTGGATTGCTTGTTTTTGGTTTCCCCCAGTTCTTTTGGTCACCAGCGGTTTGTACTGATCTTTTGTTTCCTCGCCATCTGATTCCACGTTTCTCGGTTCGTGATGATTGTCGTATGATTGCCCAATAAGAACGGCCGGAAGTGCTTAACCGTACGGATAACTGCCAGGCATTCTTGTTCCGTTATCGAGTACATATCGAGTTTCTTCGTTTTTTGCACTTGTTACTGCCATAGTGGATCACATGTTCGTTCCCTGCTGCGTCCTCTTTGGGTAGAATGTATCCAATGCCATGTTTGCTTGCGTCAGAGTACAGGTAATGAATGGCTGCGATCATCGGTATCCTAATACTGGATGCCCACGGACTGTAGGATCTTCTGATCACTCCTTATCCAACATCTCTGACTTGTTTGCTCGCTTTGTTCCGATCCACATACGGTTGACGTCGCATTGGTTGTTGCACCGGTTTCTCGGTCGTGGTTTGGATGTAATGTTTCACCTGCGTGTTGATTCCGATGTCGCAGTCTGATTTCGAGAAGACGTCTTGGCAGTTGTGGAGAACAGTTGCCAAGTACGCCTTTCCTTTTTCATCGGCAACGGATTTCTCCAATTCGATTTTTGTCGGCAGTTTCGATCAGCTGGTCATGTGATACGTTTGGCGCATCACCTGTTCTTGGAATTGCTCGGTGTTGTACCGTCGTTGTTGTTCCATTCTTTCTTGGACTTGTGTATCCACGAGTGATATCCTTTGTGGATTCTTTATCTGGATTTCACCGGTGCATAATTTGATAATCGACTTCTTTTTTACGACTGTGATCCATTCTGACTCTTCTTGTTTCTTTATTGTTTGGTTCCTTACTTCTTTTCGCTTAAACCGGTCAATCGCTCTTTGTGCTTTCTCTTCATCAACCACTGTTTTCACGATCGTTTCTTCGACTTTCCTACTAGCGGGTGATCCTCGATTATTTTCATTTCGACCTACTTAGGTTGCACACCGGTATCCTGATATTGCCTTCTTCCACTTTGGCAACACTGTTCGACATTGCCAATCCGTTGTTGGTCTTCATCAGAGGTTCCACCACTACTGTGTCACCTTCTTTTCGTTCCTTCCGGGATCTTCACTTTCGATAAATTTCGCTGGCCTCCGTGGGATCACTTGTCTCTACGAACACTTGCAGATTTCGATGTGATGGTCGTCTTGTCGAGCTGTTCGATCCAATTTTGTTGGTCCTCCAACAGAGAAATATCGGTTGACCATTCATTTTGATTCGTAGTTGTTGATAATCGATCGGTTTGGATGCTGCCAGGAAATCGTGTCCGTATATCGAGCATCTTTTGTTCTTGATTACGATGAATCAAATTTTTCGTACTTTCTTTTCCAGGTGGAATTGTACGAAGAAGTATCCTACCGTCTCTTTCTGTGAGATTCCCATTGAATCCAACTGCGCACAGTGCCGTTTCTTTGAGTGGTAGGTGCTTGGAAGTATCTTTCGTATTGTTCTTCAAGTTCTTTCGTTGTACTTGAATTTGTTTATTGTTTCTTGTGCCTTTTTATTTGGCGTTAGTTCTTTACTTTCGTCATTCTTTAGTGAAGTTGTCGGTTCTTTTTACATGTTTGCATTAGGTGGCGTTCTTTGGAGTGGCATTTTAGTACTTTTTAGATTCTAGGGCAGGCTTACGTAAACGTCCTGATTATGTGGTTTAATAATTTCTACTAAGGTAAATTCTATTTTGGCTTATGGATTATTTCGTGATAGGGTCAATTTTACTTTCGAAAAGACTATCCACTTTTATTTTATTACAATTGTTCTCAGCTTTTACACGACATCGTGGTCAGCGTGTTATTTTATGTCTTTTTGATAGGGGTAGGGTTGGAAGGTATTTTTAATATGACGGCTATCGGAGATTAAAATGGGAGGGGATTCTTCACCTGAAGATGTGGGGTTCGGCGTGTGGCCAGCAGTATGCCGGCGGAGAAAACGGTCGTTGATTTATTTGGCGTGTGCCTATTGCTTCTCTGTGCTCTTTTAAATTAGCGTTACAGCGTGCCTAAGTTGATTTGCTCTGATAATAATTCCAATACAAAGCCAATAAAGGCAGTATTAGAATGTTTATTCAAAGCTAGCAATTGTAAACCAATTATTGGTTTTATAAGCACCACGCTAGTTTTAACCACGATAAGTATTGCTTTTCGCGCGTATCCACCTCGGTTATCCAATATTTTAGCCACTTGCCTCTTAGTAACACCGTAGAATTATGTTATTGACCAAGCCTTGCTTTCCAACTTTCATAACTCAAGTTTTGAGCGCACTATTATTCTAATTACTTGTGTGGCTATATTATGATTTACGATAACGTCTGATTACCAATTAGCCCTTTGTGAGGTTTGTACGAATCTTTCCGGACGACTAGATCCGTACGTTTATTTAATTACCTCAGCCTAAGGTCTTAGAATTACGCTAATTACGTCCCTTTACGCCGACAGTATCCGAGCGGCTTACTGAAGGATATTGATACTCTATTACTTTTGCCTTGTGGGTTTGTACGAAGCCTTCTGGATGGCTAGACCCGTACGTTTATTTAATTACCTTATCTTAGGATCTTAGAATTCGAAAAGTACTTGCCGTTATATTAAAGTTCCCGCTTCCGGACGGCTAGCTAGGCCCGCTATAACTATTGAGTAGTGGCAGCTACTCCCAAGTTCCCAATTTATTACTTGATCACCCACGTCACGAACTTACCCTGGGCATACTCACGTACTTCCTCCCAATTAACTCCACGGGGTATTTCTCAGCTACGGGTTATACACTTTGGAACTCTGAGGGCTGCTATGGTTTTAGTATTACGCTCGTACTCAACTCGATTTTATATGGAAAAAATAAGAATAATATAAATTACTACGGTAATAAATACCTAATTATGAAGTTATTTCGCAACTCAGCGTCAATTTTAACAAGGCTGACCGATCATGAATCCAAGCAAATAATCCGTAAGCAAGATCAACAAGTCCATCTATATATAAAACTTTTCTAACTGCAACCGTAGTGGTTATTATTTCACCAAGAACTCGAATAACTGGCAACCGTGCCTGAACACTAATGCAATTCCTAAACGATCATAAACTTCAAAACAGCCGGTTAAATTTCAAACTTGCATCGCAATGTTAGCTTTGTAATCTTTCGAAACAAAAAAAAATAAATTATAGACAACGAAGTAAACCGTGCAGTTCGCTCTAAAAACCAATGTT
Source organism: Trileptium ribeirensis (assembly GCA_030248225.1). Classification (NCBI taxonomy): domain Eukaryota; kingdom Metazoa; phylum Nematoda; class Enoplea; order Enoplida; family Thoracostomopsidae; genus Trileptium; species Trileptium ribeirensis. The sequence goes on from JASANE010029502.1 coordinate 6,487, forward strand.
AAGTCGTGCCGGAAAAATTTCGTTTTTTTAACCTAGATAATCCGAAGTAAGAGTGATGTGTCTTCACTTGAACGCTGCTCAACTAAGACTGATTTGACAACTGAAAACTGGGATAACATTAAGTTAGCTAAAACAAAACAAGTGCTAACTATGCAAATTGTCGGGGGACTAGTAGGCTACCGTGGGTCCCGGGGCCCAATTTTTCACTCTTTTTTCATCAAATTATTTGTTATGTCTCCCTGGGTTTTCATTTTTTCAAAATTTTAAAATTTACTTCCTTTTTATTTTTCCTAATTTGCATATTTGCCGCTCATTTCACTCAGTAGCTATGTTAAGTTGAAGTTTATATATTTTATTTCTACAAATCAGTCTTAGCCATGATCTCGAGCAGTAGTAACGTCTTTCGAGAGCTTCAAGTTTGATTTATTATTTAATGGATTTATGGTTTCATATACATAGTCGGCTACCTAGCTAATGTTTTGGTTTTATATTACGTCTTCAATTGGCACTAGCAGACTGATATTGATTTGCGTGACAGTATCGACCGAGTATACCGGTAGCTTAATTTGTCTTACTTTTGGATCACTTTATGAGGAATTAGACCTTTAGAGATCGGTTGTACGCAAAGAAGTGCGTTGTGTTGGAAAAACCTGGTAGTGTTCTGACTTTTGATTAGTGATTGAGCAAGAGGTTGCCTTGTGAATTGAGTTAGTTCGCAGTGTTGTAAAAGCTTGTGACGGAGTATAAAAGCTACACATATAAATATTCTAATACAGGTTATTAATTTATTAGTAATATTATTTTTCCAAGAAAAACTTTAAGAAGTAGCGATAAATTTACTAGTGGCGATAGAATAGTATAAAATAGGACCAGTAATATCTTAAAAATTTCGGCCCGGTGGAGCCGAGTGAGTAATAGCCAGGGCGAGAGCGCAGGGGTATCTCGAATAATTTTAGTAGTACTATTACGTCGTCTGGCAGTCGTCCGGGGTCGGCTTGTTTAAAATAACCGGCACTATTAGCATAAGTCTAAGGCCGAGGTAACAAAGGTTAACAAAGTAACAGATAACATAAATCGTAACCATTATCGGAATAACTCGGACCACTCAGGAATAACCTTTAAACACTAGTTGTTATAACTTAAGGCTAAGGACTAGGCCAATTACTCGGTAGCTTTAACTTTACCTAAGAACTAAAGTATATATTAAATAAGGATCGTCAAGTATACGGAAACGAGTGGCCGAATAGCACTAGAGCAAGCTAAAGTCAGACTGTGCATAGAGTGAAAGAGTCAGAGTACAATAATGTTGGAACGTCAGACTTTGCAAGAGAAACCTGTATAGTCAGCCTGAGCTAAAAATTACGCACTAAAAAATAGTGCCGCGGCTTTTCATACGAGTGCTAAAGTAGTGCTGCGATTTTCATACGGCGATCAAAAATAGTGCCGCAAGTGACACGGGCGTCATATCAGTGCCTTAACATTTTATCGCTTTATAATAAACATTCTATATACGTGCCTGCAGAACAAATATCTGAAACTCGAGCAATTAGAGCCGAGCAAAGATCACGCCGCATCGCAAACTATAGGGTGCTAGTACAGCTCACGAAAAGAAGACGCGCGCCATACCAAGCATCCCACCGGCATTCTACTGGCCACACCTCGAACCGGACAATCTTCAGGTGACGATCGCCGTCCCCATTTAAATACCGATAGCCGTCATAACAAAAATACCTACCAACCCCTACCCACCCATTCAAATTTTTAGAAAATAACATGCTGACCACGATGTTGTGTAAACGTGGGACAGTTAAAAATAAAATATAATTGGTCAGTATTTTGCAAAAATTCAGTAAGTAACCCCCTAACCCAGATAAGGCAGAAGTCAAAATAGAAGTTATTTATATGGTAGTAGCAATTAGTAGACCTCATAAGCAGGACGTTTTTACGCAAGCCTGTTTAAATTTTAAAATAATAAATGTCACTTCAGAGAACGCCACCTAGCGCAGCAATCCCAAAAGAATCGACGATGGAAGAAAAGAACTTCAAAAATATAAAACCGACAGCGACAAATCAGAGGACAATGGAAGTACCAAAAAAGAAACAACTCAAGAACCACACCAAAGTACAATCGATCCGAAAGCCAAGAGCAATAACAAACGCAAGAAGCTTACAAGAAATATACACTGAAACGTTTCAAGAAGAAACGAGCATCAACGAACTATTCACAACAATGGAAGAACGGGAAAAAGAAACCCGAAAATGATGCAATTACTTCAACCACAAAAAGAAAGACAGTTGAAATTTATAAAGAAGCATGCAACTTTGACCAAAGAATTACAACAATTATGTCAAAGCTTCGATCAAAACGAATTAGAGATTCCGCCGGCACAACCAAGAAAAGAATCACAAAGCGCCGAAAATCATGAAGTAATGGAAATGTGGCAAAACAACGAAAGTAAACGAAGGTCCTTCAACCGAGCTCAAGTACGTATGGCACCGAACTACGACAAAGAATCGGAGCAAGTACACCCAATAACAATTATATACAATCAATGGTCAAGAAGTCTAGGCAAAAAGAAGCACAGTCGAGATCCACGAACAACAACAACCGAGTGCAATCCAAATAAGACTTAATGCAAGCAGAGACCAATTCGATATAAACGGTGAACAATTCGGCACAATTCAAGACCAAAGCGTTGCAAGTCGAACGCGATTCAACATAAATCGAGACCAAACCGACGCAAATTACCACCGTTACGGTGCAATCATAGAACGATCCGGTGTCAATTCAGTGGACACAGCGAAAACCTAGGCCAAGTTGAGACAAACGGTGATCAATATGGTACATGTAAAGACCAATACGGTGCAATTCTAAGACGATACAATGCAAGTCGACCAATCGACTATCAAAATCGAGCGGGGTGGAAAGAAAAGAGAATACTCAAAAAGAAATTGAGAAGACCGAAGACATATGCGAAGACGAAAAGAAAGAAACGCCCGTAGATGTGAACCAAGTGAATCAATCGAACGAACACGAACAGTGTAGAGATCGACAGTCCTGTCAAGGTACTACGTCGATGCGTACCCCGAAGGGAACAAGAAACTCCGAGGTTTGGTCGATACGGGATCACAAGTAACGATCATCAGTGAAGAACAATACGAAAGATACTTCAAGCACCTACCACTCAAAGAAACGGCACTGTGCTCAGTTGGATTCAATGGGAATCTCACAGAAAGAGCGGTAGGATACTTCTTCGTACAATTCCACCTGGAAAAGAAAGTACGAAAAATTTGATTCATCGTAATCAAGAACAAAAGTTGCGATATACGGACACGATTTCCTGGCAGCATTCAAACTGATCGATTATCAACAACTACGAATCAAAATGAATGGTCAACCGATATTTCTCTGTTGGAGGACCAACAAAATTGGATCGAACAGTCGACAAGACGACCATCACATCGAAATCTGCAAGTGTTCGTATAGACAAGTGATCCCACCACGGTCAGCGAAATTTATCGAAGTGAAGATCCCGGAAGGAACAAAAGAAGGTGACACAGTAGTGGTGGAACCTCTGATGAAGACCAACAACGGATTGGCAATGTCGAACAGTGTTGCCAAAGTGGAAGAAGGCAATATCAGGATACCGGTGTGCAACCTAAATACGGTCGAAATGAAAATAATCGAGGATCACCCGCTGGTACGGAAAGTCGAAGAAACGATCAAGAAAACAGTGGTTGATGAAGAGAAAGCACAAAGAGCGATCAACCGGTTCAAGCGAAAAGAAGTAAAGAACCAAACAAGAAAGGAAGAAATGGAGTCAGAATGGACTACAGTTAAAAAAGATGGAAACCGATAATCAAATCATGGACCGGTAAAATCCAGATAAAGTATCCACAAACGATACCACTTGTGGATACGGAATTCCAAGAAAGAAAGAACAACGACGGTACAACACCGAGCAATTCCAAGAACAGGTGATACGCCAAACGTATCACATGACCAGTATCGAACTCCCGACCGAAATCGAATTGGAGAAATCCGTTGCCGATGAAAAAGGAAAGGCGTACTTGGCAACTGTTCTCCACAACTGCCAAGACGTCTTCTCGAAATCAGACTGCGACATCGGAATCAACACGCAGGTGAAACATTACATCCAAACCACGACCGAGAAACCGGTGCAACAACCAATGCGACGTCAACCGTATGTGGATCGGAACCAAGCGAGCAAACAAGTCCAAGAGATGTTGGATAAGGAGTGATCAGAAGATCCTACAGTCCGTGGGCATCCAGTATTAGGATACCCAGATCCGTACAGGCCATTCATCCTGTACTCTGACGCAAGCAAACATGGCATTGGATACATTCTACCCCAAGAGGACGCAGCAGGGAACGAACATGTGATCCACTATGGCAGTAACAAGTGCCGCGACGAAGAAACTCGATATGTACTCGATAACGGAACAAGAATGCCTGGCAGTTATCCGTACGGTTCAACACTTCCGGCCGTACTTATTGGGCAATCATACGACAATCATCACGAACCGAGAACGTGGAATCAGATGGCGAGGAAACAAAGGATCAGTACAAACCGCTGGTGACCAAAAGAACTGGGGGAAACCAAAACAAGCAATCCAAATAAAACGAAAGAAGCCAGTAAGAAGAAGCAAAAAGAACAAGAACTGAAGGAAGATCAGCGTCAAGGAAATCAAAGAATTAAAAAGTATCCGATAGCTGCGGTGGATCAAGAAGAATCTGACTCAGATGTATCTCTGATATTCCAAATTGAGGTACAGGTACAACTAACGCAAGAAGGAGATAGTCAGTGGTCTGATATCGAAAGCCAAAACGAAACGGGAAGAGCGAAGAACTAGTAACCGGCGGAAGACGGAAGAAGTACAATCGGAAGAAGCAAGGAAACAAAGGTTCGCAAGACTCACAAAACCAAAAGAAGGGTCAAAGAAAGAACGGGCCCAAGAAATCAAGCGGTAAAGAGCAACAAAAGACCTCACCGACCAGGAACGCAATAACACTCAGCGACGATAGCGAAGAAGACAACCAACCGGTGATGGAAGAAACCTCCGAAGAAGAATAAGACAGTATGCTCGAACTATTCAAAGACGAAAAACAAACCGAACAACCCATATCACAACATCAAAAGCGACCAAGGAAGAAAGTCCGACTGAAGCCATTGATAGAAACGGACCAGAGATTGGAATCAAACGAACGATAGGAGGAACGGGAATCGGAGGACGAATTGTACCAACCAGACGCACTTGAAGAACCCGAAATAACCGAGGCCGATATGTACTCACAATACTTCAGATTGGAACCAACATGAAGAACTGGTGCGCGCACAAAAAGAAGACCCATGTATCCACTCGTTCAAGCACTACATCGAGCACAGCGAATTCCTGGATACAACCCCCGAATTCGATAAGAAATGGATCGGGGCACTTGAACACCAATCCATCATCTTCGGCGATATATTGTGCCGATTACGAAGAAAAGATCGACCACAACAAACCGAACCATGTGAATTCCAGATCGTGGTACCTCCCGATTTCCGATGACAACTATTCGAAATATACCACACATCAAAGTATAGAGGACACTTGGGATTCGAGAAAGTGTGGTCAAAAATGACGAGAATGTTTTTCAGGCCAAGCGCGACAATACAACGAAGAATGTATTCCGTGTGCCCCATTTCGACAAGGACAGAAACGAGGAAACCCGCTTCAACCGATCAAGGCCCTATCAACATTCCACATGCTAGACATCGACATCATCGGACCCTTACCACCAACTCAATCCGGCAGCAAGTACATCATTTGTTTTATGGATTACTTCATGAAATGGCCCATAGTGTTCGCAGTACCACATCAAACAGATAGTACAATTACCAAATTAGTTATCGAAAGAATCATATATCGACATGGAGTCCCTTGCGTAGTGCTACCCGACCAAGGCCCTTGCTTCACTGCCGAGAACTTTACGAAAGAATTGGCTCAAATCGAAACAAACAAAGTGTACTCAGCCCCATATCATCACCAAGCAAATGGACTGGTTGAACGATGGAACCAAACACTCAAATCCATGCTCAACCAACAACAGAACTAGTTCCTGACAAATGGGACGAATTCCTGGAACCGTTGTGTTTCACATACAGAACAGCGGTCCACGCTTCAACAAGCCAAACCCCATTCTTCCTGCTACATGGCTGCGATCCCGATTCATGGATTCTTAACGGCAACCACAGATGAAAGATATGCTCCGCAATTGATCGATAGACTAACAGTAGCATGGGAACGAGTACGAAAAAAATTATTCTCAGCGCAAAAACAGTATTTCGATCGGAGCGCGAAGAAAACAACGTTCAACAACGGTGATCTTGTGGTAATGAAGAACCCAAATATATCATCGATGGGCCCCTATAGCAGTGTCTATCATCCGGAGTTCGATCCACCCTTCCGCGTGGTCGAAGTCAAATTCCTGAATATCTTACTGGTGAAGGTTGGTAGCGCAACTCAACGCCCAAAATGAACAACTTGCACACAAATCAAACACTTCGGATGTGATCCGGAAGATTACACAGGTCACGAAGCCAAACTAAGGCGCGTTAAAAGAATCATGCCAACAGTTAGTCCCCAAAGAATTATTATTGTGGAAAATGTAAGGGCTTATGAAAGAAGATTACGAAACTGG
>JASANE010029503.1:0-12215 GCA_030248225.1 Trileptium ribeirensis
CGCCAGAGATCGAACCCGAAACGTACGGTTGAAACTTGTGTACACAAACCACTGAGCTATCTGAGAGCTGTTGCTCGGTTCCTTAAGGAACCTCACAATGCGAGCGAATAACAACGCACGTTCAAACGTACGATATACGACAAACTTAGTAAACACAACGAGTCGCAATGTGCGTTGGGTCCATTTGGACCTTACGGGCATGAGAGGGTTAGTTATGCGATTGGTTAATTTTTTTAATTAACCCTTTCATGCCCGAATTAATTTGAGTATCGTGCAATGTTTGACAAACTCAAGCCTGCGCCAGGGATCGTACCCGAAACGTACGGTTGAAACTTGTGTACACAAACCACTGAGCTATCTGAGAGCTGTTGCTCGGTTCCTTAAGGAACCTCACAATGCGAGCGAATAACAACGCACGTTCAAACGTACGATATACGACAAACTTAGTAAACACAACGAGTCGCAATGTGCGTTGGGTCCATTTGGACCTTACGGGCATGAGAGGGTTAAATCGCAAGTTTATAAACTAATGTAACATGGACAATTCTCACCAATAACATAAGTGTTCAGAACCGCACTTGTATCGAATCAGAAATGGACAAGGATTATTAAAGTCACAGCATCTATACTATTTCTGCAACTACTATAATATTGTGCGAATCTATTTTAATAGGTTTTTGAACAACTCCTCCGTCAAGAGCTAATCGTCAGCGCAAACGAAGCAATGAGCAGCTTAAGTGCAACTAAATCAGTGTCCGCCGTCAACGAATACAGCCCAATGCTAAGCCAAGTTGACTCAAAACGTCTTGAGCATCTTATAATGTATGAACTCGATCAGTCATGTCCAACTTCTTTAAAAAATTGGCTACAAACAGAAGCGATGGCAAATGTATAATAACATAAATTAGGTAACGTTTAGTGCGTGCAAACTGGAATGATTTAGCATTAGCCGGAAATTTCCCGAAACCATTTTTAGAGAAAATGATGCTTGTTGTGCTGGCTTCTCCCTAAAAGGGGGAGGGGGTCGCCCCCTTCTTTGACCTCCCCCCTTCGGACCGACTTCCACCAGCTCACTCCCCCCTTAAATTTCGGCTCCCCCAGCTCATCCCCCCTTAAATTTTTCCTGAACCCTTAGCGGTAAAATAACTTGATATTAATGATTTTCGTTTCATAATACTGCTCTATACGTACCTAAATATACGGAAAAGTGTATATAAAATATATAATTATATACACTTTAATATATTATAATTATATATATATGTATATGTATGTATAAATTCGAAAATCCCCCCTTGTCGACCGTTCCCCCAGCTCGAGCTTGATTTTGGAGCTTAGGGAGAATCCAGTTGTGTAGTATTATTTAAAGCTGGCATTAGAGTTCTCGTGAGGTATTTTGATTGAAAGTCAGAATGCCTCCAACTGGTGAAGTATTTACTGCAGCTATCAAATTTCGTGTTTTTTGTATTAGTTTATTGACGCTGAGAATCATTCAGCACTTGATTGCATAAAAACTAAAAAGATATCTTAACTAGGCAAGCCATTTTGATTGAAATTGTGTGCGAAACATTACTGCTACCATCTTTTCGTACATTTGTATTTTCCTTTATCACAGTAAAATGCTTTAAGTTCAGTAAAAAACTTAAAGTATAATTGAGCACCGATTGCATCAAAACTGAAATACATTCATAATTAGCTGGAATTCTTGCGAATCTATTTCAATGAAAATTGTATGTGTATGAAGTATTACATGCTACCATTTTTATGTATCTTCAGTAAAAAACTAGTTTTTTGTATTCTTTTATTAACACTGAAAGTAATGTATTTAGTGCTGAGTAACACTACTTTTAACATATTATCTTAAAGTAATCGCCTGGAATTTTCTTAACCAACAATGAATTGTTTTTTGAAATATTCCTTTACTGAATGAATATTTTGTTTTGCAATTCAACGTCGTTATGCATCATTCACAGAGAAGAGTGTTGCACAAATTGCACAGCGTAAGCTATAATTGCAGCGACCATGTTATAAAAACAATCAATATTATCATGGCATTATGTTACTACAAACATAGCTCAATCAACGGCACAAGCTAAAATATTGATGCTACAATAACGTTGCCTTTTATTGCACACTCAATAGCACTAGCAAAAATATTGCTGTTACAATAATATTGACTTGCCATGCACAACCGCAGAACGGTCGAATTATTGCTGCACCAAATGCAGCTAATTGGTATTGTAGCAACAATATAATGCCCCAAAAAAGTTCGATGTTGGCCCCATCCAGTTTGATATTTAGTGCCCCATTGCAGTTTGATATTGATGCCCCCTCCAGCTTAATATTGGTGGCCCTCGCCAGGTTGATATTAGTGTCCCCTCCAATTTGATATTGGCGTCCCCCTGTAAATTGTGTATTTGGCTTTGATACTTGTGTCAAATATTATTATTTTTGATCAGTAACGAACTGGTGCTGCTTAATTGACTCAATAACTGAACAAGCATTTTTCAAGAATTATTTTTCAATAGGTTTTCCAGCTTCATTACTACAAATGACTACTAAGACAGAAAAGTCTTCTGCAACAAAGCTGTAGTTCTCGGTGAGATTGTTATAAGTTTGATTTTTTTTGATACCGTGCCTACGGGAATGGTTATAAACTAAAATTTGTTTTCGCCGCATTGCCAAAATCACGACGTTTAAAATTCATGCGAGTTTCATAACTTGAGCAGCAGAAATGTATTAGGTGCACAATTAATTAAATTCTTTGCGCGTGGAATAAAAATTGAGAAAATTAACCAATCGAGAGTTTTGTGTAATGAATGCAAACAGTATTAAATTTTGCAATTACCCTCAGTTCAAGGAATCTAAGCCTGCTGGTGTAGACAACTACAATTAAAGCTGGCTTTATATTACGATCAAAAAATTTGGTTGCGTTTCCGTATGAATTGGTAAATTGAATCATTTTGAAATTGTTATATGTATGGTTATCTAGAATGTAATAGCGGGACGCAGCTGCATGGCGCAACTTACTAACACCATGCCCATACGACCCAGCTATCATAACCTCGAGGTTGGACCCAAAAATTCGCTATTTTGCTGATTTAGCGATTTTTTCTTGTTCAGACCCAAGAAGATATGACGCTTAGCAGGCCACTGGCGCGCGTCACGAGGTGTGTTCGGACCCCGCCCGGTTGCTTGCGCTCATGTCTACTTTATAGTATTATTGCTGAGGTCCCCCAGGAAGGCTGTCACTGACAACTACTCACAGGCCATAGTGACATGCCAATATTCCCTATTTTAATCCCACTCGGAAGTTGTTTGGGTCTCTCGTTTAAGCTAGTGTGTGTGCAATAGGTACAAGATGAATTGGGTTATGACGTGAACCTAGGTAAAGTTCGTCTCTGTTTCGGCCGCTTGGGGCCGGAGTTCGCGCAGCAGGAAGGTTTGACCAATGTGGCTTCCAAAGGGCTCCGACAGTTCCCTGAAGGTTTTAGTAGCCTTAAGCGGTAATTGTATCACAATTTGATAGTCGTGTACTTTGCGATATTGGTATAATTTGATCGAATAAACTTTGTATCGGCTGTTATTGTTTGTTCTATGTGAGCGTGCTAAGTTTGATAATTTTGGTGGACCTTGTGCTCGCTTCCATCTTTGAATATTCCTCTCGGTTAACATGCAAGAGGCAAATGACACACGTCGACGCTTGACTCCTGCAGGCCTCGGCGCGGGACACTGGTCGCTAGATAGGACAAAACATTTAAACATATAACCACTGCCAGAAAACGAACGCTAGACAACCCAACTTGATTTTCTTTCATGTTTATTGTACTAGGACCAGTTCTGGCCCTAAGGGATCCCAGCTGCACCACCGTTTTTTTACGTGTGGTGCCCGGACAACCCCGGCTTCCACGACTCCCCGGTGATCTATGCGATGACCTAAGGGAACCGCTTAGCTTATCTGGCTGCCGGCGGGTTTAGCAGGGTGTTCGGCCTGGCCCCTATATTGGCCCACGCTTCTAGTGGTATGAAGGTCCCCCGAGGGAGAGTCAACCCTTAGGCCTGCTCACAGGTAATAAGGCTGACTCGCCTTTCCCTCATTATCCACTTAATCCCCTAAGCGGGGTTCTCTGGTCCTAACGTGGCCCGAGCGAGATTTTCCGTTGGTGCGTCCCTATGCGCTGCGTCACGTTTCTAATCTTAGAGAGTTGTACAACTGGCCCTGTATCCTAGACTATAAGTGCGCGCAAATCCTAACGGGGCTAGTAGGGGTATGTTTTCTAAATTTTGATTACCTAGAATAACGCCAGGGCACTGAGGCGAGGGCCCCAGTCCCTTGAAATGTCTCGCCCATGATTGCTAGTGTTATCTCTGCGGGGTGCAGAGGGGATTGCCGGCTCGGGCCTGAAAACGGGGGTAGCGGAAGAGCTTGCGTTAGCGGATCGGCTCGACGGGGCGCGGGGTGATGAGTGAGTTGCTCGTCTTAGCATAAAATTTGCCGGGTTTGAAGTCCTTAGTAACTCCTGTTGAAACTGGTCTCTCCAATTCTACGAGGTCGGTAAGTAAAACAAAATTCCGAACTGCTACGAGAAATTGACACGCGATTCAATTACTTTACTATTGAACCCGAGAATTTTATATTTGGTCCACTTCAAAAATGACACCCAATCCGGGTGTACAGATTATTATTTACAACAAGCATACACAGCACCATTACGGTCGGAAACCCTGCAAGATGCCCTGATGCAAAATTATCCCTTGCTTGAACGCAAAACCTTTAGTCAAAATTTAATCGATTGGAGCCCGACGGTTTTTTGTTTTTTGATGGAAATTCGCTCGATTCCCCAGGGAATCCTTAGTTCCACTTTTATTTTAAAAAAATAAAAAGGTTGTCCACCCATGGAACTACGACATTTTGTCCCTCACGTACCTAAAATCCCAGATGAAAGAAGCGAGCCCCTTTAAAATCTTTGGTAAACTCTGGTCCGCAGTCGTTTGCATCGCAGATTAGCCGGAAACAAAAGGAAAACAGCGAACGAATGGGGATTCGACGCTGCTGCTCGATTTCATACACTTGGGGACATCGAGTGCCACCTGAAGATGCAAACGGCTACGTCCCCCGAGTCATTCTCTTTATCACCTATAGATTTTAGGTCAACCCCAGTTAGAAGCGACTTTTGACCGTCTCCTCGCGTCGTAGCTTTTTGTCTACAACCTAAGTACGAATTGAACGTTAGCCGAAACAGTCCCGGTTCGTCGCCTGTCGGAAGGTGGTTCACAATATTAGTCGAAAGGGAGACACAGAAAGCAGTCTGGACCCCTTCGACCTGCAGAGATGACACGTCAGGAGCAGCAGAGACTTTCGATCAAGGGCCAAATCTCCCAGGACTCCTACCCACCGTAGCTGCACGACTATGGAACGCCTGGGCTTTTCCCCTTTTTGTGAAAATCGACGCAATCCCAATTTATAGAAAATCTGCTGGGAAAGTCAAAACCGCGACGAGGGTCGCGACTATCTCGGCACTCCTGGAAATTTTGCAAGCAATTTTGTTCCTTCCCGATTGTTTAAAAACAGCAATTTTGCTCCTTATCATCGCCCTAGGAATTTTGATCACTCCTCGGACCTGTAAACGGAGAAAATGTCCGAGGAGCGGGGAACCAGTCGAAATATTCGTAAGCACTGAAATTTTCAAGCGATTTGGCACGACTTTGCGAATTTTGACGGGGCCGTCCTTTACGGACGCGCGGAGCATCCTTCCGACACTCCAACGTCGGCAAAAGACGACCCTTTGTCCGATCGAAATTGTATCAAACCAGGGGAGGCCCGTAGCCGTGGAGGCACGGCGAGAGACCACCCCTAGTATACCTAAAAGCAAGCAAAAAGAAAAAACCAACAGCCTTACTAAGAACGAAATTGTAAAATTGGCGACAACCGCCAAAGCTCACAAAAGAAGAGTCGACTGGTCCCAATGCTGTTTTGAGCAGTCTTCTTTTATACTGTAACTTAACCCCCTTTTTGTCCACTGTCTCCTGACCAACTCTACAGAGGGCTAAAATTTCAAATTTTGAATTTTCCATAAGCACACTATGTGACAACCAACCTATAAACAACGCAGCGGCATATAATAAGAATCGGCGAACATTATCATTGTACATACGTAAACTTGAACCCCCTGCAAACGTGCCTGCATTGGCAAGCAACATACATATACATACCAGCGGCGCTACAATAACAACGGAAAATATGCCAATGTGATTATTGTTGTTAGCTGGGCAGTGGCCGAAGCGTGCCAAGAGAGCACGTAAACAACCTAAACCTCGCGCTGGTCGGCGCGAGGTTTTATTTTTGGTGCAATATAAAAGCGCTTCAGGCGCTCGAAATGAACCAGGGTTTTGTTATGTTTTTTATTATATCTGAATAACGGGAAGAAGTAGGCGGCCGGGGGCGGGAATATCCATGCCCTGGCTGGTCGCCTACTGGTGAAAATAATCGATCAAATGTGTCTCCCCTAGGTGGCCCGTTAGAGGCCTGTTTATGCGTACAAAGTGATAGAATTTTGGGTTCCAATTGAGTTATGGGGGCGCGCAGCGAGCCGGTGGGAGTTGGGAGTCCCGGTTTACGATGCAAGGGTTAGTATGAGATCCCATGTAGGTGTTGGGTTTCAAAAATCGGGGGTTTCGGTTATGTTGGTTGTGATCCGAGGCTTTGAAATTTAGATGTTTAAACGTTTGATTGGGGTCCCTAAGTACTTACGGGAGGGAGTTAGGTCGACTCGATTGCCTAATTTTGAAAGCCTTGTAAACCCAGGTGGGAATTCTATAACTCTAGATTGCCCTAATGTGAGAAAATATAGAAATTTTGTTGGTTGAAATCAGCACCCTAGAATATGAGATTTCGCTGAATTTAGCCAGTTTTCTCTTGATCCCGTAGGTTCAATTCACTTAAACAACACAATATTCTCAACTGTTCCATTACTTCAACACATTATACAATACATTGACACTATATTATGACATAACAATGAAACACTATTAAGACATACTACTGCACGCCCGCGCGGTCGACCGGATATCCACGACTTGGTTCCACGAATAGTTCGGTGTAGTGCGAAATCACCCCGCGCACCTCAGGCTGGTGGAGCGTGATTATCCTGACACATTACAACAATGACACATTTTATTTGACCTCAACAATGAATTATTATATGCAAATCATTATTAGGATCACGCTCCACCGGTATCAGATCGCCCGTAAGATTGAGCTTTGTTCCCGTTTGTAGTATTTCTATGCTGATTTAAGTTTCGTAAAAACTCGGGCTGTTACAATATATATGTGGCATTATACAACCAAATCCATAAACCGAGCAACGTTACGGAGTAACTATAAAATTCAACGGAAACCGATGCGTCGATTCTGATGTTGTATATGAAAGCGTAGTTGTTGACAACAGTCGTGTTTATGGTGCAGTTACAGTGTTTATAACATCTGTCTTTACTACGCATGGCTATAAGTACATGTATTTGCATTGATGCTTGGATTATACGTATCGTTAGTTTGTTAGACATGAACACGTGTTGTTTACCACGTGCTATATGAGTGAATATCGAGGATATGTGTGTTGCATGTACGTTTTATTATTCGCGCATTCACTGTGAGATGTATGTGTACTATAATTTGAGATGTATATGTTTCGGCACGTTGTTTGGAAATGACCATTAAAATGTTGCACGAAAAACCACTGCTATGTGTGGCTAAAACTGGGTGGGGGATTACCTACGTATTGATTGTTTTAGATGCCAGTATATTTCGGATATAGCCAAGATTATCCAAAATGAACTTGGCAGGTTTTGGTACAGTAGTTAACAGTAGTGGCATCCCCCATGTTAGCTTTTACATTCCGAACAATTAAATTGATGAAAAATTATGAATTTTAGGAATATGCCTAAATCTATGGAAATAGTTAAAGTTAAGAGAGTTTTTAAGAATATTTTGGGCGTCATGGCATATTGTGTTGTCGTTTATATGTTGTGAGCGTTCTATGAGTGCCTTTTGTTTTGACACCTAATTAGCGGATATGTGTATATCTGCTCGATGCGCGTCTAAATTTTGGAAAAATGTTGTGAGTTAACAATTCGGCGAATTCCATAAAAAGTCTTTCTCTAGAACAAAAATTAGAACCTAAGTTAAGAAGCGGATTTAGAAATTCCAAGAACTGGTGGCTTCTCTGGCAACGATTATATTAAAATCTTAGGCGTTAGAGAGGTTTCAACACGAGGTTTAATTTAGTCCCTGGGAATTGAGGCGAGAAGAGTTTATTTAAACCCTTGCGCAGCGAGTTAAAGAATTCAGTTCCAATAGGTAATCAAAAAATTGACGCGTTGTAAGAATCTTGACAATCGGAGCGTATTCAGCATATCCTGTAAGTAATGTAAGTATGTGCTTATATGCGTATTTTATATATGAATAAGCACTATAATAAACTACTGAGTGAACAACTAATTAACTAATCGATATTTGCTCGACTGTGCATTTTACAAGCATAGGTAGCACCCAAACGAGCTGCCGTTTTTACAATCGAACGAGTGTAATCTATCGAGAATAATACATGCCCTAGAATCACGTAGGTTACTTATAAACATATTGATGGGCTTAATCCTGTGATATAGTGGTGAAAATAGATCTTTTTTGTCTGTCAATAACTTCTAAGCATGAAAGCTGCTGACAGTGGAATACTCAAAGTATAAACGCATAACTACTGGTTTTAGAACGAATCAACGGAAGTGTTAACATTTTGTATTAAGCTATACCAATTTTATTTCTGTTTTTCGAGAAAATAAAGAATGATGTAATACTTAAGAGGTCGAATTACTTTATTTAAGTGTTGCAGAAAATATATTTTAATTAGAGTTCAAGACTGTATACCACTCGTATCGTAATAAGTTTGACTCTCTGAAAAGAACGAAAATGTTTGTACTGGAGAGGAAAGTTGTGATTTGAGCGTTGATGACATGCAACTTAAACTAGAAAATAGGACAAACGGTACGAAATGTTGCAAGTTTCGGTTATTTTAATAACCATATAGATTGCGAGCTTTGACGTTGTTTGGACTGTCTCCTTTGCATATAATAACCTTCACCTGAAGCAGATAGTCCTGTTTAAATAAAAGTTTTTTAATAAGAGTCGAGCTTTTTTTGCAAGTCATTTTGAATATTGTACTTATAGTGCTAATTTCGGATATAGTTAACAATCTCCCACGTCGAAGGGAAGTGTTGGAAGATAGTTTACGAGATAAAATTTGTTCACTAGCAACGGTAAAGATAACGGTGGCCATACTAGTCCTAGAGAGCATAAGCGTAATAAAGATTAGGCCATTCTCGATATAATGATTAGCCGTAGCCTAACCTTAGGTCCTCGTAGGAGTTTGAAATCCTAAACTGGAGAGTAGCTGTTGCTTTTTCTGAGATCATAACTTCATGTTCAGCATATAGAGCCGTATACTGGATCCTACAAAGGAAATATCACGTCTGACCTTCTTCACTGGTACTTGCTACAGTCTACGTAAACTGTTCTCTACAACAAAACAGCTTTCGAAGCAACCTGCAGCCACACAGCTGATCCAAACTCAGGCTATGCGCAGGTTGTGCCGTCTTCGATATACTAAGCCTTAGTCTACGCCTTAAGTTTATGTAAATTTTAAATGTTCCGCGATATTTTTTGTACTTGCTTGCTGCAGTATCATGCTGCATCAGTGGTAAAATATCAAGTATTAAATAACATTTTCAAAAAATTATGGGGTGTTAGCCTTATGAATTGTATCCCAAGTAGCTTACTGTTTTGTGCGGACACTTTGGTGCTACAATAACATATCATTATTAATGAAGTACCACTATTTGCCGTGATGCTTGAATTCTTAGTATATAACATAATAAGTCACGCTCAACAAATAATTCAAGGAGAATTTCAATGACATGATCCAATGCCAAAGCTCACAGATGATTTTTTATCTACAACACCATCAGTTAGAACAAGTCCATTCTTCCGTTCAGCGGACAAACAACAAAGAAAGTAAAATAGCTGCAATATCGAAAGTACAGACGCCCCGAAAAAAAGGCCCATTTGACCGCCAAGATCGGAGACAAATTGTTCGGCCGTATACGTCTGATATTCTTCATAGAGAACTGATGTGTATGGATATTTGACAACGATTGTCAGTATTCGCATCGCTAAGGATCTGAAAAAACATCTAGCGGCAAATCATGTCAAACTAGATGCTGCGTTGAGACCTTTGTGTTCGTCTAGCAATAATTTAATTTTATCTAGATATATTACTTTAATACTATCTTTAAGACTATGAAGCTGTAAAAGGCACTGATGATGTCACGCTGTATCTAACGTAATTGACTATACAGTGTAGACGTATGAACCAGTTCGGATCAGTTTTTAACAGGTTATTCTGTAATAAGCCAAACGGCTCCTTTGGGTTTACGCCAAAACACGAAAATGGCCAATTTTAAACAAACCCTTGTAATTTTGGTACTACGATTTGAGTCAGCTCGTATAGATGGTTGAAAACAACTCCATGACAATCCTGTTTGTGACAATGTTTTTTCCAATTTTTTGGTTACCACTGGTATTGGAAATTTTTGGAAATTGTTTCTCAGTAAATATTCGGATCTTGTCAAGTTCTCTCCTGCCCCAGCTTAACATGTCGAGTCTTCCCCCTCGCATATATGTGTAATATTTTGGCTCCTGAGCCTAAGGCTGAGCCTGAGCCTTAGTATATATAATCCTGAACCTAAGCTAAGTTAAGCTCGAGCTCACAAGTAAAATTTAGATTTATGTCCAATCGCAGTCATGTCAAGTTCCTCTCTTTGTTATAGGGGTATGTGAGAGGAGAAACTTGACATGGTCTGAGTGTTTATATACTATCAGAACGGCACGGATAAGCTGATTTAAATGGCGTGGAACTGAATGGGTCTAATTGTGTTAACGGCTTATACTCAAGCTTCGGTTTTACTTAAGTATACGCAGTTCCTTAACTTTTGATCTTACTGAGCAATTTTGATGTTCAACTAAAGAACGGCACGAATGATATGTAAACTCAAGAACATGTGTCTACATCTATCCTTGAGTTTTGGAATTTGAGGTTCCAAGCCAATTTGTTGCCGAATAAATTTTTGGTATTACCTACGGTAAACCCTGCAATATAAACGTAATATCGTAAACACTAGCTATGTGATATATTTTAATAATTTTTATTAAAATATAGAAATTTTTATTTCAGAATTTGTCTGAATTCAGATTGTATCTAGTTAATATATAACTTATCTCGCAATTTATGTACGATTTGTACGTGACGCTTATGCCTGCTTATAACACACTGTACTCTGTGGGTTTGTTCTGAGCTTTGTCTACCCTTCAAATCAGAATTGCAACATTTTTCAGGCCACTGTAGCTATGCGCCAACGGTGGCTGGGACACATGCGAAGAATGGAGGATGCCGAGTTCACAAAGCATATCTTGCTAACATATATATCATTAAGCTGGAAAGCACTATTGAACGAGCTTTTGAAACCTGGAAAACGTTCCATATTCAAGAAGAACGAGCCGCTGTTCACAGACTTATCAGTGACAGGTTGCTTTTGAGGGCGTAAACCGAGTATTATTCGGATCGCCATCCGCGAAGACTGTGGATCAACCCGGTTCTGGACCCCACAGCAGTGGAGACAGGTGAATACATGTGAATTTAGGAATATTGGGACTCGTTGAAATGCATAAATACCCGTTAAATTATTTGCCGTTAATGCTTATTTTATTCCTTCAGTAACTTATAAACTTTAATTGCGAGGTATCAGATAGGGTAGGTTTATGAGATACTTTGTATGTGAGGCGCAGGTTATGTGTTAACCGGATCACGAGTCCGACGCAGTTATCTATGCATTTTCTGTTATGAAATGCATATTTTAACAAAGAGTTCCATACTTAAATTTAAACTTAGAGAAGAGGCAAATATATTCGAATCGAAGTTATCTAAGGCTCTGCAAAGATACTTTTAGCCCAAAATTTTATTTGTTTCAAGCTGGGTCGGCTCTCTGGCTAAAGCTTGTCGGCTCCGAGTGCAGTGGCGAGCGCAGTGGAGTGCAGTGCCGTCACCCCCTAGGCGCCTATTTGTTCTAGGGGTGAGAAGATGCTAACAAGTATGTAACTGAACGAGGTA
>JASANE010029504.1:0-26570 GCA_030248225.1 Trileptium ribeirensis
AATGAAAAGTGCTATGAGGGCGAATCACGTAGCGTATCGGTCAAACTCCGCGGCAAACAACTGCCCAAAATACCGGCGAGCTTCAATTTTGGGTAGCTTGTTTTGCGCTAATTAAAAGTGCTATGAGGGCGAATCACGTAGCGTATCGGTCAAACTCCGCGGCAAACAACTGCCCAAAATACCGGCGAGCTTCAATTTTGGGTTGCTTGTTTTGCGCTAATTAAAAGTGCTATGAGGGCGAATCACGTAGCGTATCGGTCAAACTCCGCGGCAAACAACTGCCCAAAATACCGGCGAGCTTCAATTTTGGGTAGCTTGTTTTGCGCTAATTAAAAGTGCTATGAGGGCGAATCATGTAGCGTATCGGTCAAACTCCGCGGCAAAATTTGTTTGCAAACAAACAATATGACCAAGCTAACTACAAGGGATGCATATTTATGAACCTGTCAGCCTACCATACAGATTTACAATTTAAGGTTTTCGTCAGCCCCAAAAATTAATAAACCCACGAGTATGAACCTAATGGCGTTGGCCAAACCTGTAAATTGCTCCATCCCAAAAAAAATGAGAAATTATAGATTTGGAAAGTTACTGATAATCTTCAAAATTATAAATTTGGAATTAACAAAGTAATTAAACTATCAAAAAACAGGATGCATTGCTTAATTGTATAAAAGAACAACCAATAATTTGTTGGATTATAATTAAGTGCACTTAATTTAAATTTTGTTGTACAACATAAAAATTTGAGCTAATTATATTTAATCTTAGTATGATTACACCATGTATAACTGCTGATGGTATCCGAAACACTAAATAGAATTGCTTAGAATATAGTGTTGGCGTTCTGTACACTATATCGTTAACGGTGTTAGGCAGGCTGTACGTGGACAAAACTTCCACATGGCGGGCAACTTATAACGTAAACGCCGCATTACTTAGTACTTTAAGTTTGATGCAAAATTTTATTAAATTGTGCTCACATATCCCAACGTAGTAATAGTCTTTTGTATAGCAACTGAGTAAGCTTGGCGATTACAACAAAGTCGGGAAACGAGGTAAACTTCCTCGACTCGAATCCCATATCTATAATTGACATTTTCCGACGTCTTGATATATCATATTAAAGTTTACAAAATGATAAAATAAAAATATTTTTCACCCTTTAGTTCTTATATTGACACATTTGTCAGCGCGTATATTGCAACGCGATGCACTAACCGTGTTTGTCGTGCCGCGTGCTTTCGTTCATGTATTTTCGTTGACTCGCTTTGTGCGGTTCCTTAAGGAACCCAGCAACAGCTCCAGTATAGCATAGTGGCTCTCATGCGAGGCTCGCTCCAAAACGATCCAGGTTCTGTCACCCTCGGAGGCAAAAGATATTGCTCAAGCCTGTACTAAATGCACATTAGTTTAGGTAAGGTAAGGTGTTAATTATGCCAAAGGACAAACAGAGTCGGCTGCTCAGTTGCCATTTGTTTTTGAAACGTTATCTTACATAATGCAACTGCCACTTTCTAAATCACGTTATTTACAAAGTGGCAATTGTATTACGTAAGTTAATTGTTACATTATGCCACTTAGTAAGTTGCATTATGAATCTTATTATTGATTAATAAGTGGAGAAATTGCTTCACATACACAATCTCTACTGTCACATATCGAAATCCGGTTATTAATCTAACTAAATTTTTTGCTCCGGTTAGTTGGTCGTGAAAGCTTGTCATAAAACGCTGACCCATCAACATTTTGCTCAGTTATCTCATGAATGCTACGGAATGGTAACTTATTCAGGACTTTAAGTCCTTTTGAAAAGCGTCGGAACTTGTGTAATATATCCTCTCACTGCAAACAATGCAAATCTGCAAAACAATGGTTCTTAAATAAAATTCACTACATGAACTCCCTCACTTCAGTGCTGAGCTTTAAAGCTAGATGAGGGTGTCGTAAACTAAATCTGTCAAGAACGCGTTTGCAATATCTACGTCATACCTGTACTAGGAGTTAACTCGAAGATGATCTGGTTAACTAATAAACTACTGTGGGTATAATAACTTTGTCTAAGACACGATAGTATCGTTGACATTCAACATAGAAAAAACATTTTCGGGTCGAATTTATGCGAGATTCTTGGTCGACGTTAATCGTTGTACTCGAAGTTTAGTCCCAGAGAAAAACAGGGAGTTTATATACTATTCTTGGCATTATAACGTTGTTTAGAACACGATGGTATCGTTGACATTCAACACAGAAAAGCCATTTTCGGGTCGAATTTATGTCAAAGTCTTGGCAACGATAATCGTTCCTCTCGAAGTTTAGTTCCAGACAAAAATAGGGAGTTTATATACTATTGTTGGCATTATAACGTTGTTTAGGACACGATGGTATCGTTGTCATTCAACACAGAAAAACCATTTTCGGGTCAAATTTATGTCAAAGTCTTGGCCAACGATAATCGATCCTCTCGAAGTTTAGTCGCAGACAAAAATAGGGAGTTTATATACTATTGTTGACATTATAACGTTGTTTAGGACACGACGGTATCGTTGACATTCAACACAGAAAAGCCATTTTCGGGTCGAATTTATGTCAAAGTCTTGGCAACGATAATCGTTCCTCTCGAAGTTTAGTCCCAGACAAAAATAGGGAGTTTATATACTATTGTTGGCATTATAACGTTGTTTAGGACACGATGGTATCGTTGTCATTCAACACAGAAAAACCATTTTCGGGTCAAATTTATGTCAAAGTCTTGGCCAACGATAATCGTTCCTCTCGAAGTTTAGTCGCAGACAAAAATAGGGAGTTTATATACTATTGTTGGCATTATAACGTTGTTTAGGACACGATGGTATCGTTGACATTCAACACAGAAAAGCCATTTTCGGGTCGAATTTATGTCAAAGGCTTGGCCGACGATAATCGTTGCTCTCGAAGTTTTGCCAGTAACAGTGATCAAAACGAATTGACAATGATGATCGGTCAAGGCGATTGCAACATGGGACGTCAACGAGTATTCGGACAAGGTAAAAAAGTACTTATCAGGTCTCACTTAAGAATCGCAATTTGCTGTTAATCATCAAAATATTTTATACGCATTACCATTTCTTATATTCTAAATTGAATCTGGAAAGGCTGACTAAAATTATTATAACCGTTGCGTCAAACAATAATTTTCTATAGGAAAAAAAGCTTAGGTGACAGTTATGAAGCTTAATATATAGCCGTCCCATAAAAAGTATAATTCTTTAAAGTGTTCGTATGCAGTAGCCAAAACATATAGTCGTAAAACGTTTTGTTTCTGTTTTATACAACATTATAGCTTATTTCTCATACAAATTATGGCGCAGTCGCGAATTTTTGATATAGATGAAATATTGTATGTTCGGCTGTACTCGATAATTTGACAATACTGCGTCTGTTATTCGATCGCAGACGAACTATTCTCCCTCTAAACCATTGTTCGGTCTGTTCTCAAAATCAAAGACAGATTCCATAAAACAGGTTCGTTCGAGGATCTTCTCCGGAGCAACAGACACCATTTGGTGAAAATTTCTGGATCTAGTGACGAAATTGCTGTGTGCTTGCTAAAATTGCCTGAAAAGTCAAATAAGCGGCTCCGTGGAGACTAAGACTTCTAGATTGACGGCTCTTAGTATTGTAAAGTTTAGGGCTAAAACCCATTCATCCTTCTGGTTTTCTGGTTTAAATGAAGATGATTACGATCGATGCGGTGAATTTGCTGAACAATTACTAGCGGAGCTGGGCAGCAATCCTGATTACGGTGACCTCGTTTTTTTGATCGGACCAGTTGTTCGCTTGATGACGAAGCAAGTCGACATAATTGTCGCTACTTAGCCCGCATCGTGGTTTACAAGCAAATAAAATCTCCTTGGGTCATGGTTTGGATGACAACTCGCTCAAATGTTATGATTAAGACGTTCTGCTATCACGGACATGTCAGTAGGAAATCCTACCTCACCAGGGTCAAGGAACATTTCATCCTGGAATTTCTGGACCTACTAGATCATGATAACATCTTCTTTCAGCGGGATGATAGTCCGCCCCGATTAAGCCAGAATATTCGAGATTTTTTGGATAAAACCTTCCCTGGAGAGTCGCACGGTAGCAGAGAAACAATTTGAGCAGCCTGCTCGCTCGCTTCATTTAAAGTAGCAATGTGAAAGTTTTCTTTTGAGGTGTTCTCAATCAAAGGGTATGCGCAAGGAACGGTCGGAAGTTTTGCGAGCTAAAGAATTTTATTCGATAGGACTGCGTTTTCCGGAACCCGAAATGCTAAAGAAAGTTGATCGATCCGTCTTTTTCAAACTGAAGAAATTATTGACACTGCTGACCGTCGGTTTGGTGTGCAAATTAAAATGGATACAAAACAATCTAAGTTTACGATTTAGTTAAATTTTGGAATCATCGGTCGTCGTAAAGAGATCAACTATGTATTTGCTATGATGGTTCAAACATTTATACTTAATTACGGAACACATTATGAGTCTATTGCCATTAGGTTTACCTTAGATAATAGCGGAAATTATTTTGAATCATCACCTATTATTTCAGTACTAGCGGCACTAATAAATATAAATGATGAACATATTTCTTCTCGGTGCTATGAGAGGCATGAAAAGACTACAATATTCTCAAAATCTCAGACATATTCTTTGATATAGACCCGAGTGTATTAATAGTAACTCGGAACATATTCATAACCCTTCTTTATATACACGATTGCAGTAGGAGTTGTAAGCGTATTTGCTAAAAACGTTGTAAAAACGGCCCATGTCACCTTTAGCCTTCATAACATTACAAAAAACAGTTTAGAGCGTGGGTTGAGGGGGCAGCAGCCCCCCGATTATTTTTAGGCTTAGTAAATGGCTCATATTGGGACCTAGCTTAGCATAATACGAAGGCTTTGTACATCGAGAACGGCATAGCATGCATTTGGCTTTCGCCCCCAAATTTAGGTTACATTGGCCGTAGAAACAGTACATAACATATATACTTGCTTTTGGGTCATGACTGACACATGTCGGGTCTGTGTGGGATATCATTTCGTCTTCTGTTTTGAGCTCCAAAAAATTCAACCAGTGCCGAGTATGTGTTAGAAAGGGCTGCCTTTTGTGTGCCTTGGCGTGACTCCCAACTTTCTACTATGTAATGCCTTGACTAATTAATCCTCGTAAATTTTAAGCTCTAGTTTCAACTATATATATATATATATCAATTGATTACAGGATTTTAGTAAAAGAAACTGAAAGTATCACCTAAGTTTTCACTTAAAATTAGAATGGCTAAAAATTCTAAAATTTCTCTGGGACAAACTATACGCTTGTTACCACAAATGAACCGAAAGTTCCAGAAATTTCGAATTATAAATTTCACGATTAACTGCGCTACGGAGTCCAATATGAGAAAGACTAAATTTACTCTAGATAAGGTCTTTAGGTATTTTATGATATTAACAATTAGAGATTTCACCTTACATGTAATTTTGTACCAGTGATACACAATACTGGAATTCCAACTTTTGACAACTTCATCCTAGAGAAACGGTTCTCTGTTTCTGTCGCAGAACGGAAGCACTGTCATTAGAATGTATAAGGACATACACACAGACGCTGAATCACTGTAAGTAATCCAATAAAACTAGTCTTTTCGTCGAAGAGCTACAAAAATTTGCATGTTCTATAATGTTTTAGGATGGTATATGCCCCAAACACAAAACTTGTTACGGGTGGTTGCACATAATGGCAGCTAAACACGCAACCTTGCTCGCTTCGCTTCACACTCGCTATGATCATACATGCTCGAGATTCGAAGTCCCACGCTGTAGTCTGCATCCTGGGGTTGCAGGGAAGTCGGTATTCGGGCTTCCAAAGGGATCAGTTGTTCGTTGGGAACTGATGGCTCTGTTCATTGATTATCTAATGTTCATCAAAATTTCTATAAACGTCTGATTGTCTATAATTAATTTTACAAACGTTAAAATGTTTATAATATTTGTTATGCACGATCGGTCGTTTATACGATATGTTATAAGCGGTCGATCGTCCATAACAAAACTAATACCAACACTTTGTCATTTGTAATATTGTTATATGCGATTTGCTGTTTGTAGCTAAAATATTACAAACAACTCATTAACAGTAGGATTACGGAAAGCAAGTTGTTTGTAATTTAAATGTATGGACGACCGATCGTTTGTAACAGGATACGGAAGATCGTTTACAACATAAATCTTCTTGAAGATATACGCATCAGTCTGTGCACGGCGCATAACATTGTTTATTAAAAATTGCCGATACTGTAGGTGGAGGCATATAACATAACCTAACAGAACCGTTTTATTACAATATAACTTGTTCAAGACAGATCCGATTTGGTCCGTAGATATGTTTGCACAGCACAATCATTACACTAGGCATATGGTGCAGCATAACATCATCAATGCATCCACCAGGTTCGTATAAAAAAGTTTAAAGTAGCGTAATCATCTAAGTAAAATTAAATTAATGCTACCAAACCAAAACTCTAAGTCCAGTTTTAACTTTGACAAAATATATATATTATTTTCCTCATCCGTCCCGTTGTTTGTAATACGTTTGTTTTTTCTGGTTTCAGAGAACTACAAACGTTTCCTCTGTCAGCAATTTTGCTCTGAATATCTTGAAAATTTTTTTCTGCTTCTTAAATTCATTCTTTTAGCCATCTTACAATGGCTTGTGTTATGACTACCAAAATATAAGATTTCCAAAGACCATTTTGCTTTTTTGAAACTTGCTGTTTCATCAAAGGTTAGTAAATAAACGGTTTTTACTATGGATACAGACATTTTTTTCTCTATAAGGTAATAGTCAAATTTCGTTTCAACAACATTTCATTATGTTTTGATTTTCTGTGCAACGCTTGAATATTATTAATGTTTTTTTTATGAAATCTCAATTTATACGAATCAACAGTGCAGCTTTTCAGCTTCGAAAGATTTCCGTTTCATAAATGCAGGGGCGTGGATGTCGAGACACTACATAATATGCTGGATAGTGGCAGAGACACTCAGGATGGGCAAAACATTCACATACAAAGTCTTTTACGCCGTAAACGTCGCCATACTTACAGAATTTGTGTAGATAAAAGAATCTGTATTTATGTTTTGCAGGTGAGCCAATCGAAGACTTAGTATTTTCGTTCGTAATCGTCGTCTCATTTCATGGTACATTTGTTGCCAAAGCCTGTTCTTACAAAATTTATGTAGATATAAGGATCTATATACATTTTTGCAGGTGAGCCAATCAAAAGCTTAGTTTTTTTCGCTCGTAGTCGTCGTCTCATTTCATGGTACAATTGTTACCAAAGCCTGTTCTGACAAAATTTATGTAGATATAAGGATCTATATACATTTTTGCAGGTGAGTCAATCGAAAGCTTAGTTTTTTCGCTAGTAATCATTGTCTCATTTCATGGCACATTTGTTACTAAAACCTGTTCTTACAGAATTTATGTAGATAAAATGATCAGTATTTATTTTTGCAAGTGAGCCAATCGAAGACTTAGAATTTTCGCTAGTCATCGTCGTATCATGTCATGGCACATTTGTTACCAAAACCTGTTCTTACAGAATTTATGTAGATAAAATGATCTGTATTTATTTTTGCAGGTGAGCCAATTGAAGGCTTAGTATTTTCGCTCGTCATCGTTGTCTCATTTCATGGCACATTTGTTACCAAAGCCGATCGTGCGTTCCGTTGTATGTGCTTTTTCCGAAATATCAAACGAGTAACCAATTTTATCGATATGAGTATGATTGGAACTACGCCTTTGCTAGATACCGTCAAGCCAACCGAATGTGTTTATGAAATTCGAAGTGGATCGCCAACAGGTCCGCTGCTGAGGTAAATTTTGTTTTGCCTAATAGTATCACTATATATTTAACTTGTAGTTGAACATATATAAATCAAACACGCCAACCATCTTACCACAAATGGTGCAACAAAAGTTTGTTTCTCCACAGACTATGACAATGTTTAGATCTAAAAACGTTAACATTCTAGACCGGAAAAATAGACATGGCAATCTATACAGCAAAAGCAAGACATGGCTAACTAGACGACACAACCGAGACACGGCAATATAGACGAGAAAAACAACAGATGACAATCTAAACGGGTAAAACAACAGATGGCAATCTAGACGGGTATAACAACAGCTGGAACCTAGACGGGTAAAACAACAGATGGCAATCTAGACGGGTAAAACAACCGATGGAAATCTAGACGGGTAAAACAACAGATGTCAATCTAGACGGGTATAACAACAGCTGGCAACCTAGACTGGTAAAACAACAGATGGCAACCTAGACGGGTAAAACAGCATATATTTGTAATATAGTCTATATAGTGAAAGCCGTACATACAAATGTCTGAATGCACGGATAGCTACATAACAAGTCAGTTGTAGCATCGGTAACTCGTTCAAACTCGTGCTGTCGCACTCGTCTGAACTCGTCACAACCGTGCATACAAATCTTTGAACGCACTGCTTCCTACATTACAACTATTACTTGCTAAATAAAATTATCCATTCGTTTAGCTAATAAATAATATCCAGTTCACCACATCGTTTGCTCAGGATGAAAGACGACTGTGATCAAAACATAAATCTTATCCTAACAAAACAACAGATGACAATCTAAACGGGTAAAACAACAGATGGCAATCTAGACGGGTATAACAACAGCTGGAACCTAGACGGGTAAAACAACAGATGGCAATCTAGACGGGTAAAACAACCGATGGAAATCTAGACGGGTAAAACAACAGATGTCAATCTAGACGGGTATAACAACAGCTGGCAACCTAGACTGGTAAAACAACAGATGGCAACCTAGACGGGTAAAACAGCATATATTTGTAATATAGTCTATATAGTGAAAGCCGTACATACAAATGTCTGAATGCACGGATAGCTACATAACAAGTCAGTTGTAGCATCGGTAACTCGTTCAAACTCGTGCTGTCGCACTCGTCTGAACTCGTCACAACCGTGCATACAAATCTTTGAACGCACTGCTTCCTACATTACAACTATTACTTGCTAAATAAAATTATCCATTCGTTTAGCTAATAAATAATATCCAGTTCACCACATCGTTTGCTCAGGATGAAAGACGACTGTGATCAAAACATAAATCTTATCCTAACAAAACCGAAAGTTAACTCGACAAGCTTTAAAAAAGACGACCTGTTTGAAAAGGGGGCTTCATACGGTAACGACAACATAGTATAACGCGGCCCAAAGTCTATTCTCTTTGCTTTTTTGCATAGCAATCTTATTTGGTTCAGTGAATTTTAATACATCTCAGTTTTGTAGTCCATACAATTTTTTTTACTTGATCACGGATTGAATAAAAATATATATAAAAAAGTGCGACGGAAACGATAATGAAATATGAGATACGAAGATTATTTAATATACAATAGAGGTGAGACAGAGACGCATATTCATGCTCTGCTTCTCCTGAACCATGTCCGGCTTGGCTCAGTTTTGATCTCGCAGAGAGATCTTACGCTCTGGCTTGGCTAGGCTCTTCATGAACCATTATTCTGCTCTGCTCGGCTCGGCTCTTCAGGAACCATTGTGCAGCTCTGCTCGGCTCGGCTCTTCAGGAACCATTGTGCAGCTCTGCTCCGCTCGGCTCTTCATGAACCATTATTCAGCTCTGCTCGGCTCGGCTCTTCAGGAACCATTGTGCAGCTCTGCTCTGCTCGGCTGTTCATGAACCATTGTGCAGCTCTGCTCCGCTCGGCTCTTCATGAACCATTGTGCACCTCTGCTCGGCTCGGCTCTTCTTGAACCATCGTGCGGCTCTGCTCGGCTCGACTCTTCATGAACCATTGTGCAGCTGTGCTCGGCTCGGCTCTTCATGAACCATTGTGCAGCTCTGCGCCGCTCGGCTCTTCATGAACCATTGTGCCGCTCTGCTCGGCTGGGCTATTCATGATCCATTGCGTAGCTCTACTCGGCTCGGCTTTTCATGAACCATTGTGCAGCTGTGCTCGGTTCGGCTCTTCATGAACCATTATGTAGCTCTGCTCGGTTCGTCTCTTCATGAACCATTGCGTAGCTCTGCTCGGCTGGGCTATTCATGATCCATTGCGTAGCTCTACTCGGCTCGGCTTTTCATGAACCATTGTGCAGCTGTGCTCGGTTCGACTCTTCATGAACCATTGTGCAGCTGTGCTCGGCTCGTCTTTTCATGAACCATTGTGTAGCTCTGCTCGACTCATCATTGATAATGTTCAGTTCAGCGCCGCTTGTCTGTTCTGATGAAAAGCTAGTTCGATTTCGGCTTTTATGGTCGTAATAATTGGCGTTTGCGATTTAGTAATTGCAGAGAGGTAATAATGTAATCTAAAACCCACCGAAGCAACAATGTTTTTGTTATAATTCTTATAAGATCATATCCGACGTAATTTTGGCAGTTCTTGCTAATAGGAGCGGTATATAATTTTGTTTATTTTTTATTTTGTAAAAGATCTTTTAAGAGCTAACTACGTCTTTTCAAGATACACTGGGCTCACTGCGGCCTCTGCTCTTACAGACAGATCCTAGGCACTGGCTTAAGTAGGCTCTTTAACCATTATGGCAGGATCGGCAATTCCCTGCAACCGAGTTAAGCCGAGCCGAGCCGAGCAAAAACCTAACTTCTGACCTCTAACCTATATAATAATAAGTTTGTTGTTTTTGAAAACTAGATTCTGACAAGTCGGTGTGTGGTGAGATTTACTTATAATTAAAGCACCTAAGCTATTGGTGTGTCAATAAACGGTAGGACACACTACCTTCTGACGGTCTAATTACTCCATGAGACTCCGCATTCCGCACCGCCTCTGCCAGATCCACCATCACACAAAATTTAGAATTTACGAACAAAATTACAAAAATTATAAAAAATTCGAAAAATGGAGGAATTAAGAGAAAAAACCGGGGAGCCGAGACAAACTGGGAAAATATCCGATTACTCTATTTCCCTATTAAACCGAGACCGTCGTTCACCCCCCTGAGCAGACGGAATTTTGGCCACCTATGATCATACATGTACAACGTTTAAAGTGCCAAAGAGATAGGTGGCTCCAGGTGGCTTCGGGTTCACCAAGGGGATCAGTCGCGCGGCAAGTGGGAGGGAAAGAGGTCGCTATGAAGAGATAAATTTTAGAAAGTTTTGAAACTCAACATATTTTCGAAATTTTGCCGATTTCCCACTGAGTTTTGTCAATTTGTGTCCATTTTTCTTAAGCTTGACTATTTTTACCAAAATTTAGCCTATTATTGCTAAACTTTTCCGCGCGTTTTCGGCGGGAGAGGGGCTCCATGAGGAGGTTTTGGCCACCTCTTTCAAGGGCGAAGCTCCGAGGGTCCGAGCCTCAGAGGGGATATCCTCCCTCTCCCGATAATCATGTATGCCTATGATCCAAGTTATGCCTTCCAACAAACTTCCCTGTTTTCAATTTTGCGCAGATAGTTTTCTTTAAATATTCATACCTACGGTATTTTTGCTGCAGAATTATATTACAATTAGAACAGTGCGGCGTTTACATTATAATGTACCCCCATGTGGATATTTTGGGCCCCATGTGTATTTCTGCCACCATCTATTTATACGATGTCTTGGACACCATGATGTTTTTTGCTGATGATATTTTAAGAGAGTATACATAGGTCGTGTAGTATATATCGATAATAGTATAGTGTAGACTACACCATAAGTTTTACAAAAAGTTACATTATGCTGTTATTTACACACCATATGTAATGTGTTTGTGGATTTTGTCTTTGACACCGTCAATAATAAACAATAGTTAGATTTAGAAACCATAGTTAAGTTGGAGGTGTCTCATACACCATATAATTCGTTATATAGAGTATGTGTATACGGTATGCAACTGGATGGTGTGGTCTAGAGCATTGGGGAACAAAACCTTCACACCGGGGTCCTCTATAAGGTAAACGCGGTATAGCAATCATGTTTCAAGAAGCAATGTGTAAATAATTTTGCATTGTTAAGGGTAGTGTTTGTTTTTGCGTAACTATATAATCATCTATATTTTGATTTTCTGGCTTAAAAATTTTATAATATCCCATGGCCATATCCAAAAGCAACTGACATTGTTATGTGATTTGTCTTCTGTTCTTTGTAGCATGTTTGATATATATTTTAATTATAGGTACGCCAAGATTGGTGACAAAATGTTCCACACGTGGGCTTGTGACGATCCGGAACAAGGATTTTTGGTTCACTCCTGCTGGGTTAATGATGGTCGCGGAAATCGATTCGATTTGTTAGACATTGACGGATGTGCCATTGATCCGATTATTCAGCCGGATATCGAGTACACTGAGGACCTCAGGTTAGCTATCTATTTGAGTTGTTAGACTTTGGCTGATTTGCCACAGATCCAAGATTTTTAACCTTATATTGAGTATACTGAGGCTATCAGCTGCAAATTCTAGTTGATACATTTTGACCGATATGTCATTGATCCGACTACTCAGCCGGATATCGAGTACACTGAGGACCTCAGGTTAGCTATCGATTTGAGTTGTTAGACTTTGGCTGATATGCCACAGATCCAAGATTTTTAACCTTAAATTGAGTATACTGAGGCTATCAGCTGCAAATTCTAGTTGATACATTTTGACCGATATGTCATTGATCCGATTACTCAGCCGGATATCGAGTACACTGAGGACCTCAGGTTACTATCGGTTTGAGTTGTTAGACTTTGGCTGATGTGCCACAGATCCAAGATTTTTAACCTTATATTGAGTATACTGAGGCTATCAGCTGCAAATTCTAATTGATACATTTTGACCGATATGTCATTGATCCGATTACTCAGCCGGATATCGAGTACACTGAGGACCTCAGGTTAGCTATCGATTTGAGTTGTTAGACTTTGGCTGATGTGCCACAGATCCAAGATTTTTAACCTTATATTGAGTATACTGAGGCTATCAGCTGCAAATTCTAGTTGATACATTTTGACCGATATGTCATTGATCCGATTACTCAGCCGGATATCGAGTACACTGAGAACCTCAGGTTAGCTATCGATTTGAGTTGTTAGACTTTGGCTTATGTGCCACAGATCCAAGATTTTTAACCTTATATTGAGTATATTGAGGCTGTCAGCTGCAAATTCCAGTTGATACCTTTTCACCGATATGTCATTGATCCGATCACTCAGCCGGATATCGAGTATACTGTATTTGCACCTCAAAGTAGACTAATATTCGACTGGACAGTTATTTTATTTGAACATGCTTATGATCCGATTTTAGATATCTAATGCACTAATAGATTCTGGCGAGTCATTCGGTTTTTGCCGATTATCTGTGGTGAACTAACTAAAAATTTTATTTAGAAACACTAAAAATACATACCTTCCAAAGCTGCTCAGTCTGTATAACTGTCACTGCTATAACCGGTTGCGCTAACGGAATCCTGCCGACTCATTCAGTTATTGCCGATTACATGTGATGAATTAAAAATTTTATAAAAAAAACTATTATAGACCTGCCAAAACTGCCCGCTCAGTAATAATTACGTCTTACGCTGACCGGTGCAATATATGTTCGCTAAATATTTCAAGCGGTGTCAGTATTGCTCATGTCTATACATGCCGGCAGAATTTTAAATCTCAACTATAATGGAAAGGCATATTATGCTAACGGACAGGCGTCGGTAGAAAAGGTAAAAACTATACCCAGTTAGGCTCGGGTCGTTTTGAAATTTTATAGGTTGGGCTTAGTTGAGGCTTGGTTAACGCTTGATTACAGAATTTCAACGTAATTCAGACCCGGCTTGCCGTTGATCAAAAACTCGACAATGTTGGCTCAACAAAGCTTGCGTTTTTACCACCAGCGGAGAATAAATAATGTTTTCAGTGAACCAACACTAATACAAATATTATAATGACTAACAATGAGAAAAAGTGCGTATTAAGCAAGCAAAAAATTAATGTTCATACTGAACCTAATTATCAGAGCCAATTCTTTAAAAGGCTAAGCGGAGCCTTTTTACAGACTATGCATGCCGGCTCCTGCTTGATATAAAATGGTCCAAGCTCAGCTCAATCGTAGCCTTTTTACAGACTATGCATGCCGGCTCCTGCTTGATATAAAATGGTCCAAGCTCAGCTCAATCGTAGCCTTTTTACAGACTATGCATGCCGGCTCCTGCTTGATATAAAATGGTCCAAGTCTAGCTCAAATCGTAGCCTTTTTACAGACTATGCATGCCGGCTCCTGCTTGATATAAAATGGTCCAAGCTCAGCTCAATCGTAGCCTTTTTACAGACTATGCATGCCGGCTCCTGCTTGATATAAAATGGTCCAAGCTCAGCTCAATCGTAAACATCCCAGGCCCAACTCGCCTTGGGTCTCTTGTCAAGCCGGACTTAGCAGCACTATTTTGAGTTCTACAAGCTAAACACGGAACACCAACGCCAAATACGCCGTAACACAGCAATATCATATTCTTAAACTCGCTTTTACTTCGCCACAAATGATATAAAACGCTCGAACTTCAGCTCAATCGCTAAACATCCCAGGCTCAACTCAACTTGGGTCTCTTGTCGAGCCGGACTTAGCAGCACTATTTTGACTTCTACAAGCTAAACACGGAGCAGCAATATCAAATAGAGCCTAAAACAGCAATATCGTGTTCTTAGACGCACTTTTACTTCGCCACAAAAGATATAAAATGCTTGAAGCTCAGCCCAATCGCTAACATCCCAGGCTCAACTGGGATTTAGTCTCTTGTGGAGCCGAGCCTAGAAGCACTACTTTGACCTCTACATGCTAAACACGGAGCACTAATATCAAATAGAGCGTAACACAGCAATATCGTATTGTTAAACTTTGCTTTTGCTTCGCCACAAATGATATAAAATGCTTGAAGCTCAGCCCAATCGCTAACATCCCAGGCTCAACTGGGATTTAGTCTCTTGTGGAGCCGAACTTAGAAGTACTATTTTGACCTCTACATGCTAAACACGGAGCACTAATATCAAATAGAGCGTAACACAGCAATATCGTGTTCTTAAACTCGTTTTTGCTTCACTACAAATCCCACAAAACTATGGTCGACTTCGGACGTCTATGTACAACGTGAAACTTTTTATAAGTCAAAATATAAAGAATACTGCAAAAGTTGCATTTTTCAATGGTATTTGCCTAGTACTACAGATTTTTCATCAGGATTTCAAAACTACTAGATGCTTTGCGGGGCAGTTGTATTTTCATTGTTTATGAATAATTTTGCGATGTGTCCTATATTTAATAATGTTTATTTGATATATTCGTTGCATCAGGCTTGCATGACTCGTCTACAGGATGTCATTGAGGACGTATCTCTTGCGTTGAGTTGTTTCAAAATCGGAATTTTAACATAAACACAGAAAGACCAATTTGTTGGTGACTTCTACAAATTTAAGGCATTGTTGACATGGTTTTTTACCATTTTCGCTTAGCTGTGGTAGGAAACCGGTTTTTCTTAGTTCGTGCCTTCTGTCAAAATTTCGTAATCCGTTAAGTTTATTTTCCCAAAGCAAATGATTTATTCCCGAAAAACCGTTTAACAAAAAATTAACAGTATGTTTTGTAAAATCCTATTCCGAATATAAATATTTGATAAATGCCGCAAAGAATGTATCTGCTATATTGCTTTTAATGTCAATAAAATGCTTACTATTAGTGCATCTGACTAAGTGAATCCGATTGAAACTAATTATTGTCAATTTTGTAATCCACTCGTTTAGGTGAGCGTGCGGTTATCTCTTGTCCTAACTCTTGGAAAAATCGACATAGCTTGTTCCTAGAAATTTTTTAGCGACTGAGAAGCCAGCATGAAAGAACTTATAACTTGAGTTTTTGAAGGAAAAGTTATCAGTATTGTTTTATTTAATGCATTTCAAGCGTATTTACCCTTTACAGTCTGAATTAATTTGCATTTCGAGTATCGATGAACCATCTTTGATCGCCGCTAGGTATTGAATCCCGAACGCTCAGGTGAAGGTCACATTTTACTAACCATGGAGCTATCTCTGTACTACTGCTCGGATCCTCAAGGTTGCTTACATTCCCGCAATATTTGCCGAAATTAGTTCGTACAGCTCATTCCAATATAATTAGTTGTTGTCTGCACGAGACTCGAGTTAAACGGTTAATTTGAAGTCAGATTTTGTGCCTGGATACACTTATCTAATGATCGAAGCTCTTATACTTCTGCCAGCTAAAATATTTGTGGCCCTAAATATTTCACCTTTAGCCAAAAATTCGCCATTTATTTATTTCACGATAAATTTGAACCATTGTGGTACTAATTAGTTGTCTGCACGAGACTCGAGTTAAACGGTTAATTTGGAGTCAGATTTTGTGCCTGGATACACTTATCTAATGATCGAAGCTCTTATACTTCTGCCAGCTAAAATATTTGTTGCCCTAAATATTTGACCTTTAGCCAAAAATTCGCCATTTATTTATTTCACGATAAATTTGAACCATTGTGGTAGTAATTAGTTCTTGTCTGCACGAGACTCGAGTTAAACGATTAATTTGGAGTCAGATTTTGTGCCTGGATACAGTTATCTAATGATCGAAGCTCTTATACTTCTGCCAGCTAAAATATTTGTGGCCCTAAATATTTGACCTTTAGCCAAAAATTCGCCATTTATTTATTTCACGATAAATTTGAACCATTGTGGTAGTAATTAGTTCTTGTTGCACGAGACTGAGTTAAACGATTAATTTGGAGTCAGATTTTGTGCCTGGATACAGTTATCTAATGATCGAAGCTCTTATACTTCTGCCAGCTAAAATATTTGTGGCCCTAAATATTTGACCTTTAGCCAAAAATTCGCCATTTATTTATTTCACGATAAATTTGAACCATTGTGGTACCAAGATCTTTCAGATTTGTTTTTTAATTTGTTCAATTTTAATCTAATTATTTGACTATACCTCGTGAGCTGATGTATTTGATGCAACAAAAACTATAATAAAGGCATAATAACAGATGCTGACAGGGTTGAACACCTAACCTCTGGATTGGTTGAGTGCCGCTATAGACAGGTCACAATTCGTTAAGGTACCCCACCGTTATGTTGCGTGTCGCTGTAACTACGGTGAGCGTTCAACAAACAATCTTGAAATGCTCCGGATATCTTAATTTTAATAAATTACAGCGAATATTACATAACTACTAGCCACAAACCACACCATAAGTAGCAATAATAACACAAAAAGCTAGCTACACGAATTTCGCGGACAAAACGCACAAAACCGATGCACTTGTAGAAGGCAGTTTGAATAATAATATATTTGCTATTCCATGCCATTTTCTAGCATGTTCAATCCCTAAAAACATAGTAAAGATTTCTGCGGCAGCTCTCTAGTTTACTCAAGAAGTCAGGCATATACACAGAAGTATAAATAGTTGCTATTATATAAGGTAAACCCAACGGTTATTAAAATGTTTTCAATTGACTATTTAGACGGGCCTAAAATCAAATATACATTTAGTTGAAATTTCCAGGCGTAGAGCATTTAGATATAGACAATCATGGTATTGCGATTGATAATGTTTTAATAACTGATCGATTGATTGGATTGATTGACTGATTAATTAATTAATTGATTGATTGATTAATTGACTGATTAACTCAATAATTAAGTTCAAGTAATCTTCATTACATTTGCTTTAGGTATTCAGCAATGCCTGCAATTACCCAAACTTGTTTCAACTAATAATTTCTGAGATAGACAGCTATAGGTATTTTTTCTTTATCTTGTTATACGGCAGAATATATTTGTGGGGAATGGGCTTATAATAAATCTGCCTTTAACAGGAATAGTTTGTTTGGTCCCTGTCTAAATTGTCTACTAAAAATAAATGTTGATGTAAAAATCTTTATAGTGAATTTTTGATAAAGTCCATTTCATTTTAAGCTCTACGATACTGTATATTTATCTCTCTACAATACATTTCAGCCTTGCTTCAGTTGAAACCCATGGATATAAATTCTCAGACACGTCTGTGCTTGACTATATGTGTGTTGTGGAACTATGTAAAAAAGCAGTGAGTTTTATTTTATTTAGTCAATTTTATTCTTATAATTCTGCTCTTTAAATTTTCATAAGTAGGCCATTATTTTATTAAATTGATCGTAGTTTTAATAATTTGGTAGTAATGAAACTGGATGATTCGTCGGGACGTTTTAGACAGATGCGCCATTTGAAGTTTTCCGGTTGAACAATATAGAAGGTGAAATATTAAGGGTTCGGACAAAACCAACCAGACGTTACCATATGATAGCTAACTAACTCTTATGACGCAGCCCAGTGATACTATGCATTGGAAAACACACTTTCCATAGCATAAAGTCGGATAATTATGTGTCCATGCGTGGCGGTATACGTAAACGAGAAAGAAATTTTTATACAGCAGCTGACAAAATTTCGGAGATAAACGCATTTACTCGGAGAATAAGCCTTATTATTTTTTCTGAAACCCTAAAATCTGGTTCATTCCTAAACCGGCATTAGAATCGCAATTATATTTCTACCAATATTAGTACAATGGTTACGATGCTCATTTCCTGTGAAGATTTTAAGATAATTGGTTCCACAATTTACGAAGTTTGGGTTCCTGGAGTAAAAATTTGCAACATTTTAACTCAAAACTGTAATTTTTACGTTCTCATTACTTCGACTTTTACCTTTTTATCGGTTTATAAGTTATATTTTGGAATCTGTGCTTTGCACCCCGTGTAATACCATGGTCACTGGAGATGGTATTGATTCAAACGCAACTAATATGACGCGATATCAATATCGATCAACCTGATTTTACACTTAAAATAGAATTCTTCTTTACAAGAGCCCGCTAAAATCAATAGTTTACGTATATCACTTATGAATACTTAAACTAAATGGATTAACATATCAGGATAGCGAGATAGAAGAAGAAGTGCTTAACTTTGGTTCAAAATTAGTTATAATAATAAAACATTTGTAAAGCGTCTCTTTCGCAGAAGCGTGACAAAAGCGCTGGGTATGAATACCAACAGAGAAGTCAGATGCTACAAAAATTCATCTTGGGCAACACGAATGTAATTAAATATGAATAAATTTAAATATAGATGCTCCAAGGTACAAGGTCTCATAGAGAGGACAGCGTATGCTTCAGGGGGTGGGTGTTTCCACCAATTTTTGCCTATTTGCCAAAATTGTTTGCTAAAATTTTCCGGGCGCTTTCGGAGCGGTGGTGGACTACGGAAACTCAGGCGGATCAGGCTACGTCCCTGAAGAATTGGTGCCGCCTAAGGAGGGCGATAATATCCGTCTCCCCATGAGCATGTATGTTAAATATATATACAAATATATAAAAAATAAACATAAATACAAGTAAATAAAAAGTGAATTTTAGCTTATAATAAATGGTTTTGGCTAGTTGATGCTTAGTATTCCAATTATAATTAATTTAGCTACATTTGAGAGCCTATAAACTATTAATAATTGAATTTGAACTTAATGTAGTTCACACTAGATGCTTGGCGGAAACCGTTGGGTATAGCGATACTGGCATTGCCTAATGGCTAGCCAATACAAAGTATTCGTAAATACTCAGATACATCGCAACAAATAGCTAAAAAGCATTAGCTAAATATTATGTCTGCTGGTGCAATATCCCATATTACCTGTACTGTGGCAAATATCACGGTACTACAGCGGTTACCAAGTAATAGACCAAAACAGCGAAATTAGACCTTATTTTATGCTAAAAGTGATCGGTATTTAATCCCAACTCATGGAAGAAAATACATACATATACATTTTTACCATTATGTGCCGATAATTAAATGAAAGCAAACACCAAAAAATAATGCGGCGTTCACGTTATAATGTCCCCAACGTTTGGAACCTATGTACCCCACACAGTGTCAGACACACTGTTGACAACAGGGTGTCTTAGACACCCCATGTTTTTAATAAATTTTTTCAACGGTAGCTAGTTACGCGTATTACCGCTTACCGACAGTGTCAGACACACCGTGTCTTCTGGCAGTTTTATTGACAGTGTTCGGAATTATTTGAGCAATTTTCATACGGGCTAGATACAAATATGGAGAATTTAGGAAAAACTCCACAGGACAGTTGACTAATAAACCGCATTAGCTACAGACGATGTCCGTTATAGTTAATTCGCGCCAAATCGGTAGCTAAGGGTGTGTACGACACTGTCTAGAAAAAATGTAGTAGCTAAGGGTGTGTCGTACACCCTCGGCATTTGATATACAGTATGGGTGTCACCCTGACTGTCTATACGGTAGGGTCGCGACTACAGGGGGTCAAAAGTTCCAAACAGCGGGGACATTATAACGTGAACGCCGCATAAATGATATACGCCCACCTGTTCCTAAACTAATACCCATTGTTGCAATGAAAAATTGCATTAATGCAGTAGCCAAGGCATAAAATATTCTATCTAACAGCAAAATGATGTTTTAGTAATGAAATGTAATTTTTAGCGTTTTCACAGAATGTAAACGTAAGTTGTCTGAAAAAGTTTTCGGTTTCTCAGAATGTAAAAGTAAGTTGTCTGAAAAAGTTTTCGGTTTCTCAGAATGTAAAAGTAAGTTGTCTGAAAAAGTTTTCGGTTTCTCAGAATGTAAAAGTAAGTTGTCTGAAAAAGTTTTCGGTTTCTCAGAATGTAAAAGTAAGTTGTCTGAAAAAGTTTTCGGTGAATAAAACCCACTGTATATACAAAATTTGAAAATGTCCTTAGAGCAAAGCAGCTAAAAATGGCAACAACTACCGACGTCACGCAAATAATTAATGGCTGTAATCCACTGGATATACCCAACCGTGATAATATATATTCATAATGTTTCTCTGCGTGTATTCCCTATACGCATTGAATGAAATGGTCAGTATTACCAAGAGTGCATTGGGAAGAGTATGACACTTCCCTGCTCTCATATGTTATCCTGTGTTTGATGATACGAACGTTTCCGGCCTGGCGAGATGCTCGACCCCCCAGGTTCTGGGGGGTAGCTCGGACCCCCACCGTAGTTTGTTTTTTTTTTGGGGGGGGGTTCGGTCGGACCCCCAATTTCTGGGGGGTCGGTCCATAAGCAGCTGCCTATAAACCGAGCCCCCCAGTTTTTTGGGGGTCCGAACCGACCTCCAAAAAAACTGGGGGTCCGAGCTACCCCCCGGAAACTGGGGGGTCGGGCCATCTCGACCCCCCAGAAACTGGGGTGGGTCAGGCAAAAAACGCCGCGACATCAAACACGGGCTAACATATGAGTGCAGGGAAGTGTCATACTCTTCCCTAATGCACTCTTGGTATTATGCACATATTTATGTTCTAAAAAAGTTCGTTTCCTTAGACGATTTTTTATATAAGACTAAAAGTTCATATTTGTGACAATAGGCTGGCGAATGCGATGATCTTGTACCTCCATCTTGCGGACGTGGCAAGAGGAAACGTCGAAATGCTATCGTAATCGAATCAAACAAGCCATTCAGAGCGGATTGTAAGTGTGATACTAGGACAGATGCTAATAATTTAATTAATTTAATTTTTAGCTAAAGCACTTCGTAATGCTATAGTTGTATTCAGATACGCGTTGCTACCGTTATATTTTAGCTACGTGTCCGGGTTACTAATTCGTGCTTCGGTAGACCAAATCGTAGATGCTAATATTTTAATTAATCTAAATTTACAACACTTGTAATGCGGTAGTTATATTTCGAGTCTTGCTAGGTGTTCAAGTTACTAATTCAGGATCATTAAATTGGCACCAACAGCTGCCCATTTACGCTCATTATGAGCATATACCCACGTACCCAGGGGTAACCGGGACTCAGGGTATAATCGGGTTTCGTTTTCTTCTAAGGGGATCAGCCGATCTAGCTAGGCCAGGGGGAAATAAATTTTCGAAATTTGTGAGGACTCAAAACTATTTCTTAATTCCGCTAAAATTTTTTCCAAGCTTTGCAAATTTTTCCCAATTTTGGCCAATTTTAGCCGAATATTTTCCGGTTTTCTGCTATTCAAGGACGGAGCAGATGATGCAAATTGTGGGGCTACATCCAGAGGATTGGCATTTCGTCCGATATTGGGGCCTGACACCTCAGAAATCCCCCTATCCACTAAGGGCATGTATGATTATGACTTGTTTGCCAGATAAAGATACTTTAAGTTAGTGTAAAATGCTCATATAATTTTTGACAGAGACACAACTAAAAGATATCTAGGGACGCTATGGGAATTTATATATTATTATTATTATTAAGTTTGCACTGGTTTAAGTATTTGGATACTTAATTCCACTGCTTATCGACATACTATCCTATTGAACGGTAGCCATGAACCGGTCCTATCTTATACAGCAATAAAGTCATGATAAAAACATATAACACATTAGTGTAATTTGCTTAATCTTAGCATATTGGATCTGATCGAATCGGACGCAATGTGAATGCGCTGTTATAATATGTTCCGACATATTGAATATGTCTTGGCAATATTGTGGCCGTATGAATTATGGTTCTCATGTTTTTTTTATTTTAATTGCCGATATTTTGTATCAACCAATAACTATAATAATATATTGACATTCTACATGTGAATTTATATTTATTCAAGTTCACTTTATGTTTCTAAGTAATCAGAACAGAGATTGTGTGTTG
This sequence comes from Trileptium ribeirensis, assembly GCA_030248225.1. Classification (NCBI taxonomy): domain Eukaryota; kingdom Metazoa; phylum Nematoda; class Enoplea; order Enoplida; family Thoracostomopsidae; genus Trileptium; species Trileptium ribeirensis. The sequence goes on from JASANE010029504.1 coordinate 22,773, forward strand.
CTGAGGTGAAAGCTTTTAAATTCCGTCTATGTGAGTGTGTGATCGGCCATAACTCGGGAAAGACTTAAAACCGATTTTCATGATATTGGGCTTTTTCGAATCAGCATGCTCGATCTAACCGGGCCCGACCGTTTTTTGATTCGGGGTCTGCTTCAGAGGTCACGGGTCAAAATGTGGAGTTTTTTGCCCTATTTAATTCCAATTTAGCACTGTAGTAATCACACAAATAACTATCAATGCTAGCGAAACGTCAATTCGATAGTTAGAATATGACCACAACATAGTAACCGTTTCAAGCTGGTCCATGGCGTAGTGGTTAGCACGTCTGCTGCGCACGCGGAAGGCCCGATGTTCGATTCCCGGTGGACTCATTGCTTAGCTTGGGCGGCATTTAACAAAAATAGCTAAATAGCTTATTATACCCTTCACGGAAGCAATATTATTTTTATCTTAATTTTCGATTTTTTCTCTCTGGTTGGTTTTATTTCATAGTAAATCGATAAATATTGATTCGACTGTTTTTTTATTTTTCGATTAAGGGTCCGGTTCTGGAGTCATGGTGTTTCAGGTATGGCACCCTCATAGTTTCTCAACCCAAAATTTGAAAATTTGTTCTGACGTCCTGGGCGGTTGAAAAGTTTCTCTTGTTGGTTTTCGGGCATGGGAAACTTATTGCCGATGTTGGTTTTGCTCTGCGACTAATAGTTCCATGGGTACGGGGCGTGGTGCCCACATGGCTCTTCGATGCAAAATTACTAATTTTATTGTCACGTCCTGGGAGGCTGATCGCTTGCAGTGGGGGTTATTTGGCATGGGAAACTTATTGCCGGTGTTAGTTTTGTTCTAACTTGTGCGGTATTGTGTGATATCTACATATAGCATATCCACGTATGCTATCGAGAGCTGATGGGCTACGCACGCAAAAGGCGTAGGTGCACTTATGCTTCACTACGTTCTGCAATCTCGATAGGGTTACTAGTTTATACTTGCAAATGTTTTTTTAAGTTTAACTCAATGTATAAAAGTAGTTTTGTGCAGTAACATGATTTTGTTCTACATTCTTTAGTAACAGCTAAACTTCGAGCAACTAACTGGTCACAAAAATTAACGTACAGTTGAGTATGTTTTCAAATGTAGCGATAACATACAGAGCTGTGTGGCGCACTAGTCATTAGCGTATTAATGATTTCCTGCGCTTCAGCATACAAATTATCAATTTTAGTAGCGCTTCTATCGTCATCTCTCAGATTCCATTCTAATCATGCTATTAAATTACAACTTGTTTCTCTAATTCCAAACAATATGGACATGATAGAATAAAAAGATTTGATTTGCTATGTTTTGATGTATAATTAACAAAACAGTCTTCGCAAATTTTCATGTAGGTGCGATATAAAGTAATTACAAATGTAATTATAGCAACAATCGTCCCATTAACACGTTGATCATTCATACACCGTCAACTTATTACTCTGATCCAAAACTATATGGAGATGATGGAATAAAAAGTTTTGATTTGCTATGTTGTGATGTATAATTAACAAAACAGTCTTCGCAAATTTTCATGTAGGTGCGATATAAAGTAATTACAAATGTAATTATAGCAACAATCGTCCCATTAACACGTTGATCATTCATACACCGTCAACTTATTACTCTGATCCAAAACTATATGGAGATGATGGAATAAAAAGTTTTGATTTGCTATGTTGTGATGTATAATTAACAAAACAGTCTTCGCAAATTTTCATGTAGGTGCGATATAAAGTAATTACAAATGTAATTATAGCAACAATCGTCCCATTAACACGTTGATCATTCATACACCGTCAACTTATTACTCTGATCCAAAACTATATGGAGATGATGGATTATCAAGTTCGAAATTTTGATTTGCTATGTTGTGATGTATAATTAACAAAACAGTCTTCGCAAATTTTCATGTAGGTGCGATATAAAGTAATTACAAATGTAATTATAGCAACAATCGTCCCATTAACACGTTGATCATTCATACACCGTCAACTTATTACTCTGATCAAACGCCCACCGCCGGGCGAGCAACCCCCCCCCCCCCAAAACTATATGGAGATGATGGAATAAAAAGTTTTGATTTGCTATGTTGTGATGTATAATTAACAAAACAGTCTTCGCAAATTTTCGGCAAAAGAAACAAAGAAAAAGCAATTTCCAAACACGTATCATTCATACACCGCAACTCCGACCACGGAGATCGAACCCATGTAGGTGCGATATAAAGTAATTACAAATGTAATTATAGCAACAATCGTCCCATTAACACGTTGATCATTCATACACCGTCAACTTATTACTCTGATCCAAAACTATATGGAGATGATGGAATAAAAAGTTTTGATTTGCTATGTTTTGATGTATAATTAACAAAACAGTCTTCGCAAATTTCCATGTAGGTGCGATATAAAGTAATTACAAATGTAATTATAGCAACAATCGTCCCATTAACACGTTGATCATTCATACACCGTCAACTTATTACTCTGATCCAAAACTATATGGAGATGATGGAATAAAAGGTTTTGATTTGCTATGTTTTGATATATAATTAGCAAAATAGTCTTCGTAAACTTTCATGTTGATGCTATATAAAGTAATTACATATGTAATTAATAAATATTTATAATTTATTTAGTATTAATATTTTATTAGTATTTTAATAGTATTAAGTATTTATAATTTTAATAAGTACTAATAAATGAATAATAAATATTTTACTTTAGTGGGAAATCGAAACGAAATGGACCTGGCATCGCATTTACAGGTCCTCGATACATTGGATGAGGATACTACGTTTGCTGGCGGACCGGATCCGGCACTTATGCGTCAGCTAAATAGTCGATATCAATACCCAAGCAACGTTGGCCGTGACTCGATAGTCGAAGGACAAGAATCAAGCCGAGTCTGCTTATCATATCCGGCGTTTGGCTTAGTCCTAGCGGTAGTTGTAATTTTGTTCGTCGCTTCAACGGCATCGGTTTTAATTCTTCAAGGTAGGCGATATTCAGCCAAGTCTGAGTCGTCTAAAATCGAGAGCATTACCTACTAATTTTGTACGTGTTTGCCTGTCAATATCCTACCTAGGGTGCATGAGGGAATAGTATGACACTTCGCAGCATTCTAAATGTAATCGCATGGCCACTTTCAACCATTACGTTCAACCCCCACATTTCCGTTAACGTAGACGATAGTGCCGCGATAATGTCCGGTATCCGACACAAGTTTTTACATTGGAATACTGGGTCGTGTCGTACTTTTGATCCTGCTAAGTTTTCTTCTTGTTTTCAAGTCATTTAAAACCAAAGCGTTTTTACACTGTATTTTGTATTGTTGTAACATGGCATGGGCGCACACAGACTTTTGTCTTGGGGGTCCTATGTGGTTGTAAACTGTTTGTGATTGAACTTAGAGCATGGCTATGTTGAGCCATGTTTTGCCTTTATTTATGTCATTATGTCGCTTCTAGTTCAGAGAACCGTCCAGAAGGCATCTACATAATACTAAATTTGGCAAAGACGTTTTCAACAATTAGAGACCCTTAGTAGAACATTCATTAATGACCATGTCTGGAGAGAGGGGGCACGCCTCAGGACTCCTCTAGGTGCGCCACTGCTCTTTATCATATATTATTAGTTATGTTTGACTTCGCTCATTCCGTATTTTTTCGGCTATTTCAAAGTATTCATCAGGCATGGTAAAAAAACTTTCGCTCGGTGTGGAATTTTGTACAGGTTTAGTATATGGAACTGAACGAACAACATA
>JASANE010029505.1:0-20900 GCA_030248225.1 Trileptium ribeirensis
GCTCGTGACAGGGCCGAAGCGGCCCTGTTACATATCACTCAATACCGCACAAGTTAGAACAAAACCCGAAACATGCCCGAATACCCCAAATGCAAGCTATCAGTCTTCCAGGATCTCACAAAAAAATTAGGAATTTTGGGCAAAGGAACCACATAGTCATACCGCCGCACTCATGGGTCGCAGACCAAAACCGGCAATGAGCTTCGCACGCCCGAAAACCTCCAAGTGAAACTTTTCAGCCATCCAGGACGTCAGAACAAATTTTCGGTCGACATGCCACGAGGGTGCAATATCGCAAACCCCATAACTCTAGAACCAGAGCGTTAATCTAAAAACAAAAAGGAAATATCGGCATTTATCATTTAGCTACGAATAAAACCAACCAGAGAAAAAACGGGTTGATAAAAATAACCTTGCTTCCGTGAAGAACACTAAAATGGGGTAAAAAGGCCTATTTGACCTCTGACCCAAGAACCAGATATCAAAACACACTCGGACTCGGCGATATAAAAGGTACATCGACTATGCTAATTCGGGCCCTTGATCATTAAAATCGGTTAAGTCGTTCTCGAGTTATGGTTGACCACACACACAAATACGGAATTTAAAAGCTTTCACTCCTGCAACACACACTCTCCACTACGCTCTGAAAACTAAAACAAACTTCTCATTTATTGCACAAATAATTATCAAAAAACCAATTACATTATTTAAACTCATGTCATTTTACGGATCGCATGGGCAATCACATATAAGTAAGGCATTTACTTTAAAACTTTGAACAGGCTATAAAAAGCAGGATCAAGCCAGAGTGAATGTCTATATTATAAGGCGCGCAGCACGTTGTGGTGGGGAGGGTGCGCCGACCCCTCTTTTCGAGTAAAAGAGGCCGCTGTAAGGCAGCCTTCCCAATTTTTTCGCAGCGCCCCCTCCTCCTACTTTTGAGTGGCCTGCTGCGCCACCGTGTATTTTAAATATTCAGTCCAACTGCTGTACAATTTCAGAATTCAATTGGTACACAAAGTGAAGAATAGCTTCTGTTTGGGGTACAGAGGTCCACCATACCTCGTTATGATCGTCGGACATGCTATTACTACATCTCACAGCGACATTAAATTTCCTTACAAAAGACTGGTGGTATGGGCCAAAAAATGTCGATGTAGCCCCCCGACTAAAATGACATGGTTTCGTGAAATGACCCACATACTATCATATAGTAATATTTTCGAACGCCATCAGTCGGTAGAGTCCGATAAGTACTTTTCCTAACAATGACTGATTAATGTGTCCAGGCTTGCCATGGGGCTTCGATAGCAATATTGTTGAAATCATTTAAATCACAAAAAACATACTATCATATAGTAATATTTTCGAACGCCATCAGTCGGTAGAGTCCGATAAGTACTTTTCGTAACAATGACTGATTAATGGGTCCAGGCCTGGCACGGGACTTCGCACCTTTTGATAGTGGCCAGGTGGACATTCCGTCACAAAACTAAACATTTCGATGACGAATGAGTGGGGTGAGGGTCGTCATCTTTTTCAGCACCCCATGGAGTACCCCCGCCAACGGCCTTTACCCCCTGAGACCCCGGAGCGTGAGCACGTATGGGTTATAGATATATAAACATTCATACAACATATTACATTGTATAAGATCGTATAATACTTAGAATACATACAATGATGCTCGGATAACAATAACACCGGAATGAAATTGGAATGTGTAAATATTGGTTAGGACTTTGGTAATAAGCAGCAAGGAGTGCGATATTATTTTCCGAAGGCCAGCAGTACCGCAGACCTCTGTTCTTTAAAACCCGACCGCCTTGCTGTTTAAACTTCTACTCCGAGATTTTTTGAAAGACAACAAAAATGCTGTTCCAGTGTTTGAAAACAATTGAAATTTGATAGGAACTAACAATTTAATTATAATCTCAAAATAAATAAAAATGCAGTGGTGATGCCACAGCGACTGCTTACATTTAGATTTAAAAGACGCTTTCGCCAACTGTTTTAAGCCATTTTATTCAACTCAAAATTTTGTTCACTTGCTACTCCTAATTCAGTATTCGACTTATTCAACTGAGACCCCCAAATTTGAGGGATCCTACCGCAATGATGATTAGGTGGGGTGAAATTCGAATGAAATACAATAGAGTTTTTGTCTTATTCTAAAATTTCTCAAGAGTAAACCCGGAGATAATTTCTTTCTTCTGGGACATCAGGAGTTCCAATAGACTGACTCTCAACCAGACAAAAACTGCAATTTTTAACTTGCCATAAACTTTCGCCTAGCCTAGAAAACCCGCATTTCCAGAAAGAACAAAACCAATTGTATCTCTTCACCCAATGACGCAACAATAATTAATTATTATTTTTCTTCTACAGTTGCTTTGTGTATTTTAGCGTAATATCAATATCTGAGCTTATAATTTTCGGACAATTAAATACGCCACGTCTAAAATGCAAATTAATAATTTGTCAATAAAGCGGTTTCAAAATATCGCTCGCACGTTACTGATCGAAAAATTGCACTTCAGTAGCGAACCGCCTACACTGTTCTCTAAGAGTTGGCGGCTGTTCACCCATCAGCAGATCTTCGGACCTGCGATTGATCCGTGAAAACTTAATTTAGCTACGTAGTTTCGCTGTTGGTGTCCGAGATTTGTTTTTGCTTCAACCAATGATACTTAATTTAATACTAAAACTCAAAAAGGAAGCAAGTGTTTTTCAAGCCCAAACTTGTAACAAAAGAAATCGTTGTCGGTATGCTGTGAATTTGAGTCAGACGCTGATCTAAGTTGCTACGATACTTCGACGCTCGTCGATTGAATATTGGACAATACTTTGAAGATATGGTAAAATTATATCATAAAGTTTCCTCAAATTTCGTAAATATATAATGCTAAAAATAATATTATCATTACTATTATAATATAAATAATTACCAGCTAAATTTGAAATAAAACTAAAAATAGTAATTAGGATGTAAAGAAAACACAAGAATCATTATAGTTAAAATGTAGTATATATAACAACAAGGCTACAAAACTTAAAAGGTAAGACACCACCGTAAACAAAAATGTGGTAGCTAGGGAGAGTCGTACATCTTCGGAAATTGAGTTATGGTATCGGTGTGATCCTACCTATACAGTAGGGCGCAACTACAGCGAGACCAATGTTCCAAACAGCTTGGATATTATAACGTGAACGTCGAATTATGGTATAGTGCTTGAAAAATAACTTCTAAGCGTCTTGGGAACGGTTCGGGCGGGCGAGCTCCGGCTTAGCCTTTGGCTTTTGTCTAAGGTTCATAAGAACGTACTCTTAGGCGAAGACTGAGATTTAGTAATTATTCGATAATGACGTGGTCGACATGCCTGTCAAGGTTTCTTTGGTCCGGATTTTCGAATAACACTTCTAATTATTGTCAATAATAACACTTTAGTTGGATAAACGACGAAACTATTTAATTGCAACGGAAATGATAGGGGAAAAGCCGCCCGTACAAGATCGCAATAACGGTAAGTGAATGTATTTAAGGCAGTTTTCAGTTAGAGAACGGTTGCTTTAAATAGCTCGGCTGAAGTTGAATTGACTTTGACAGTTAGCTCATCAGAAGGCTTGAAATGGCCCAAACTTTGACCGCTCCACAAATTCTTCACTGAATATCCGCTTGGGTTCGTAAGCCCAGCGTTTTTGAGTACAAATGAGACGCGGCTCTGGAAAAATAAAAAAATACTAATTATGTATGTTATAATATATATTATGTTGTATATTTAGTTATACTACGTAATTATGTATTAGCTAAGTAATTAATAGTGATAACTATTCCAAATTTTAGTTTTGAAAGATATAATAACGTTTTGCATACTACGCACGATTGCTTTTATTACGATATTAGTTGCGGCCGCTATGGTTAAATTAATCCAAGCCAGAATAACTTTGGAAATATAAAACCAGCTACTTCGCGCAACAGCTTCAATTACTGTCAGTGACTGTCAGCATTGCCAAAAAGCCGTCATGAGATGAAATACGTTGTTACGTAAATGATATCAATACAGCCTTAAGCACCAGAAAGCCTGAAACCACACCTATGTAGTCTTGCAAAAGAGATCTAAAAAACAAAAAAATGACAAATAAGCCAAATTTACGGAACAAAATATGTCCGTAACGAAGAACATAGGTGAGTTACACCATGATCGAATTCTGCGCGATTATAAGTAAAATCAGCGAAGCGAAGTATTTTTATTTGTGGGGTAGTCCTGAAATTTGACAATGTTTGTAATTGGGTTTTCAGAGTTACAAGCTTACCTCAACTTTGGCCGGGCAGATTGTTTGGCGAGATACCTCATCTGAGGGCTTGAAATATATACATGTGTGCTTTAGTTTGGCGCAAAAACGAATTAACTAATTACTAATCAACTGAAACAAATTTTGACAATAACTATTATATTTGTTGCACCTGAAGGATGTTAGGCCTTTCAAACATAAAATTTAAATCGGCCCAGCAGTTATTGCGGAGTTCGACGGACGGTGCCGATTTTATCCCCTCTGACGAAAACAAAAACGCTTCGCTTCGCAGAATTATTATTTTCCTAACTTCAGTGACATTGCTACTGTTGTGAACAAGTTACTAAGAAAGAGTTTCTCACTTTTCCAACTCTCATAAAGTATTAACTCTATCTAAGCTATTCTATTCTATTTGCGCAATAATTCTCAACTCGGACAGGTGAGTACTTAGATGAGTGAACCAGAAACAATAACACAAGTTCCTTAAATAACAGTTAATCACGTTTCAAATAATATACCGCGACGTTAGTGAAAACAGCGGAATTTGCTATGCATGAATATTAACATTATAAACAGATATCCTCTGATCATTTTGTCGAAGCTAATACCTATCTTCGAAAAAAATGATCATCTTTTCAGCTGTTCCCTCACACCATAATCCGCTAATTACCCCAGTAAACACGGCAATCGGAAATCGTATTTTCGAGACTGTCGTAATTATTCGATCCCAGGAGACAGTCAGACGTCACTCACAAAAACGGTGTGAAACAAATACGGTTATTAATTATCCCTAATTCATAAAACACAATTTGGCTTATCCAAAATGAAAATCAGAATGGGTGTTCCGGGCATGTGACAAGATTTTCCAGGAGAGAGTCAGTTGTCACTCACAAACACGGTGTTAAACAAATATGCTTTTTAATTATCCCAATTCATAAAACACAATTTGGCTTATCCAAAATAAAAATCAGAATGGGTGTTCAGGCAGGTGACAAGTTTCTCGCCCGGAACAATTATTTGAGCTCTACCGTCCGACCATTCTTTGATTTCAAAGCGGAAGTATTGCTTAACCCAAAATTTTTCTAAGTTTGTTTTTAGAATTTTTTATCGCGCCTAGTCGTGCAACCCCAATATCTTAAGTGGGGCTCCATTTGCTACCTTCCGTTTTTCCGCAGTTATAGTAAAGGCGTGTTCACACGCTTAAACTTTTTGCTCAAATTTAGAGATCAAAATTTGATCAAATTGTTATCAAAATTTTACTGTGATTTTTAAATGAAAATTGTGACATTTCAAAATTTGATATCAAAATTTGAGCTCAAACTTTTTCAGGTGATACATCTCGTCCATGATTGGCTACAGGAATATTAATGAAATGTTTGAACAGTGTTCACATGTTCAAACTTGCAAAAAATGCAAAAATCTGCTTTCAAATTTTGATCAGAATCACTTTCAAATTTGATCAAAAAGTTGGAGCGTGTGAACAACGCCTTAAGACACATACCGTTGCGTTCAAATTTCGATTTAAAACCGCAATTGCATAAGAGTATCGTTTGGTCGCACCGTCGTAATCATCTTCAGTCACAGCAATTTCATCGGGATCCAGCGTTTGACCAGAAGCGTTTTTCACAGGCGTTACCTTCTTTACGTAAAGACCAATATCGGATGCCTGTTTCAAAGTAAACGTTTTCTTGATAATAATTATAGACAAGAGACACGCCAGTATTAACCTGTTCAGTGCTTTTTTTGTTTGAAGTCGACAAAAACAGAGCTGATTTAAATTGATTTAGCGTAGCAATCCTTCAAGTATTAAAACAATAATGATGCCATTTAACAATATTGTGCTTATTGATTTTTTCACAAGTTTCTTCCTTTATATACTATTAAACATTGAGTTCAGTCTACTTCACTCTATCAAGTATACTATTCATATTGTATAGTTGTTTAAAGGTTTGCTTTTCATTTTGATCAACGATAATACAAAATTCTGTAGAGCAAACTACGCATTTAGGCAGGGCCGTCAAAATAACTTTTCGCTACTCCATCGTCCAAAGACCACTGTAATTAATCGCTGATGCACGAATAGGTCAGGTCAAAAAAGAATTTTGATGGCTGGCGAGCCGCCCTCGAAACCACAAAAGCTGGAGGCTAAGAGATACCAGGTGAACTTGGCCGGCTGTCTAAGCCGCCATTGGCTAATGAAGCGGTCACGTTATAATGTCCCTAACGTTTGGAACCTATATACCACACCAGAGTGCTATGCTTACTCTCGACAACAGAGTGTCTTAAACATTCCATTCTTTTTTGTAAAAATTTTCAAGAGTAGTTAGATAGGGATATTGTCATTTTCCAAAAGTGTCAAGGAAACTGTGTTTCCTCTGTAGTTTTCTTAGCTGTGTGCGGTAAGCCATCTTGCCAACACGCATGGCATATATTGAAATGTTTAAAAACCAACAACTCAACTGAATACACCTCACTAGCTATAGACGGTATCTGTTTCTGTAAATTCGCAGGAAAATAGTAGCGGCGGATATGGATGACATCGTAAATAAAAATGCATTAGCTAAGCGTGTGTCTTATGCCCCCAGAAATCAATTTACGGTGCGGATGTGACCCAGTATATAGGGTAGGGTCACGGCTACAGCAGAGCAAAATTTCCAAACATCAGGGACATTATAACGTGAACGCAGCATACGTTGCTAAAAGGTTTTCTATATTTACCTTTTACTCTAAAAATACGCAACCCACATTGCCGACAGCCCGACATTTTGTTATAGTGTTTATCTAGTCTTAGGTCAAAGATTATTGACATTACAACAAATAATTGTTCTATTCAAAATTCGTAGTTGCAAATAGTCAAAACGACCGCCAGACTACCTAAAAGCTTACAAAGCTTAATAATAACTATAGTTTAATCAAGTAAATAAACATTTTACGAAGAACAATAAGTTTGACATAACGCCACCAAAATTTACAACAGGTCTTAGTATTATAATCGGCTATAAAAGCAAACAACATTACATTATAGTTGCTTTAGCAAAATCCCAGGACATAACCTCAAGCCGGTACTTAATGTGGATAGACATCTTGTTTCACCATTAAATTAAGCTAATTGAACGAGAATGTTGAGGTCGCGATGCTAGATTCACAGTAGTTGTTGCTACTGCTAATTCGTCTACTGTGATTGCGGTATCCATCTTTGAAGAGTTATTGAATAATAGCCTCGTAAATATTGTGCTATATTAGGCTAATTAAACGAGAATGTTGGGATCGCGATTCTGGATTCACAGTAGTTGTTGCTACTGCTAATTCGTCTACTATGATTGCGGTATCCATCTTTGAAAAGTTATTGAATAATAGCCTCATAAATATTGTGTTATATTAAGCTAATTAAACGAGAATGTTGAGATCGTGATGCTGGATTCACAGTAGTTGTTGCTACTGCTAATTCGGCTACTGTGATTGCGGTATCCATCTTTAAAGAGTTATTGAATAATAGCCTCATAAATATCGTGCTATATTAAGCTAATTAAACGAGAATGTTGAGGTCGCGATGTTGGATTCACAGTAGTTGTTGCTACTGCTAATTCATCTTCTGTTATTGCGGTATCCATCTTTGAAAAGTTATTGAATAATAGTCTCATAAATATTGTGAAGAATCTTTATATATAATATATAATTATTTATGGATACAAATAGCTGAAAAGATTTGATCAAACCAGCGTGGATACAACCGATAACGCGACAAAATTTTACGTCAACACAGATACCACCAAATCAATCATTTGAGAGAAACTTACGTTGGCAACAAGCCGTCCCATCACACCGAGCGGATCCTGGTCGATAGCAATTACGTCCCGATTGAGCAAAATTGCTTTCTGCTCTGGCGGAACGCGCCGAAGGTCGTTTGACATCAACAGAGGGGCCGACCAAATTGACCAAATCGTTATTTGAGCCCGTGCCTGGTCTGTAGTTAGCTCCGGGTTACCGGCGACGATCTTAAAATAAACAAAAGCCAAAGCGATCCAGTGTAAATATGATAAAAAGACAATACGATATGAATCAATATTAGAAAATAAAAATAGCGTTCGAGGCCGTACAGAAAAAATAATTTTAACATAAACACAGATATTTGTTTGATGAGCACAAATTATAAGCGCACACCAAAGCTAGCCATAAATAATTATTTTCCAAAGAAATAAAACTGCTGAGAGAATCAAATTTTGGTATTGGCGTTGAAAATGGAATATCAACGTTGGAAAATTTTGAGCAGACTAAAAACCGATTCACAAAGAAATGCAAACTCAGTAGTATGGGTGGCGTTCGAACGGCTCCACGTGTTCCACAACAATATGATGTCCATCTGCTCTTTAGTAGAACCCACGATAACAATAGTAAATAGTCAACTAGAAATCAAGAATATATCAACAAAAAAATCCAATAAATTACATAATTTACTTGACAATGTTAAACAACATCAACAAAACTCAATGCCTGTTTTCATAATTTAGCGTTACTTACCATATCGGGATCGTTCCATTGACCCGGCCCATTAACCGGTATCAACGTGTGTTGATTATGATCGTAGTAGTTGATAATTTTTGCAATGGAATTCCACGAAATGGCAATGTCCGCGTAGTTGCGCCATAGATTACACGTTTTCGCGATTGCCGTGTAATTGGGCTAAAATAAATAAAGGAGTAAACAGTAGAGTGATTGTGTACCACTAAAATATAAACATTCGTGAAGGATCAAATTTATGATAAACAGTACGGATAAAATTTGAAAATTATCTTTCTAATACGCAATTTATAGAAATACTGATCTTGGATAACCGAGATAACGCACAAATGAAGGTTTACAAAACACGTGGCATACAGACATTTATAGTAGTTTTTGTTCTCTCGTCCTGTCGGTGAGAATAAAAATAGAAACCTTTGTGACCCAATGGTCCCAAACAGTGTCGCGCCATAACTTTTTCACCGAATGTAAATAGTAGTCAACAATTAGGGCATTTGATGTTGAAACGCAAGTAGGACATAATCACATCTATGTGACGGTTGTGAGATTTATCACTTGTCGTTTTATGGCGGGGGTTGGATACTGTCATCGACAGCTAATGCTAATTGATGGAAACCAAACCGCTTGCACATCTAATTAAATCAAAACATTTTTACCGCTTGCAGGATTAATTATTCATTATTAAACCTGTAGTTTGAACAAACACAATCCAACGTCGATGAATCGGAATTGAAGAGCGCGGAGTGACTAAGGCCGAAAACAGTAGACCAAAAAATGAAATCGGTGTGTATTTAAGATTGAATTCGAGTGGAATGAAAAAAAAAAAACAAAAAACACACAACCAAAAAACACAAAAAAAAAAAAAAAAAAAAAACCCCCCAAAAAAAAAACAAACAAAAAAACACCCCCCCACAAACCCACACCCCCACCCCCACCAACCCACCCAACCAACCCCCCCAACCCCCCCAACAAAAAAACACAAACCCCCAAAAAAACACCCCCCCCCCCCCCAGAGAGCGAAGCGAGCCGCCCGATTTAGGTGTAGTGACGGAGCCCGGAGTCGAACGAGAATTTTCAATTTTGGATCTGGAGGGGGCTGAGGAGGTCCTGTCTGTGTGTGTGCCTGTCGCACACGGATCTCGACAACGGTTGGGGGATTTTTACGCAAGATAGCTCATTCGAACCGCAATGGTCGATTTAGGTGTAGTGACGGAGAACGATTTTTGAATTTTTCCCGTGGGAAAATTTATGGGGCAAAATGACGTTATTTTGGCCCATTTTTCGGGCAACCCCTCCAGGATTTGCGACTTTTCTCAATAAGTAAACGAGGTATCTGCAAACTAATAGGCCTATTCCATGTAGCTTTACCAGGGCTTTCCAATGATATATAACAAGTTTGTCAACTACTTCCCAATCTGGAAACTATAAGCTTATAGTTGGCGCCAAATTTCATATTTGGTGAAAAGTCGTGGGAAATGCACCTAAATGTGTGTTTTTTGTTGCTTTTCGTGTCTTATATGGGGTTTTCTGGAAAAAACTAAACCTACGTTTTTGCAACAGTTCTTTTTAGTAATAATTCAGTAACAAAACAAACTTAACCAATGTAATGCCATGACAAGAGTGCTTATGCTAAAACATAAAGAAATACCACCGGAAAGTCGAGGCTGAACATGAAAGTATCCGCAGGTGAGGCATAACCCCCTTAATGAGAGAACACTGGGCCTCAACAGGAGATTGTACATAAAGCACATTTTAATTTTTAGGCAACAAAACAAAAAACCTTACCGCTTTTGCAACAACACTAACCTCTTTTTTGCTAAACACAACATACGCGGGCCAGCTGCACGAATAGATAATGTCACGACCGCTATCAGCCAGCGCCTTTCCCATTTCAGGATAGCCTGAAATTTATGAAACGATAGTTAGGTTACACAGTACTCACCCGAAATAACTGCGGCGTTTCAAATTGACCAAGAAATCTAGAGCAACACTATTGTATAATGAAGAGAACATCAAACAAGGAGCATTTATTGTTAGCTACAACTTGTGGTTAAAACGCAACTAAATCAGCAAATAGTTTTGATTGGTTTAGATTTTGTTCCGCACTATTATCAATTTTTTAATGAATCACCAAATAATCCGAAACCTGTTGATTGACGTACGGTCCATCGAAACAGGCTGGCCAATTATCATTCTAACCGGTATGAGCCATTCGGTTGATGTAGTAGTCAGCAATGTTGTATATCTCAATTAGCTGATTCTGCATGGTCTCCGTTTTTGGCGAAGCCTATGTCGCGAGATATCGGCAACGAAAATGGCCAGATTTGGCACAGAACCCTTAACCATTTTGACCGGAAAGATGGGGTCGGACCTGTTCGCGTTCAACTAAAAGGTATATCGTCGTCACTAGCTATCGAACAAAAAATTTGTCGAAACCCGTCCATCCAAAAATTAGTATGAAGGACAGTGCCTTACAAAAAAGAAATCTTCACTATTTCCCCCTATCGCCATCAGTGGAAACTGATCGCTCCGTTTCAATTATAAGGCTTCGGAGCCTAAAAGTTTTAGGGTGGTATAAATTAGGCATTTAGGCCTATTACATGTGATTGAATATAATGGAAATACTATAGCCGAAACCATGGTTGGCTCGTTTCACTTTCCCTTTGGAGACACTAGTTTACACTGGGTAAATTGAAAGTCCGAAGATTAGATGTGTCGTATTGCCGTTTCAGAAGTGGAACAATGGAAATACTAGGCTCTTTTCTTGATAAATAGCCGAAACACAGTGAAGAATTTATAACCAAAAGTGATAATTTTTAAAGTACAATTCAAACTGAAAAATCGTCACCAGAACAGCATAATTTGCCACCAGGTACTTACCTGTTGACATATTAGCGATATTCACATTGCAACCATCCAATTTTAGCATATCGACTTTCCACGACGCAAATGTATCGGCATCGGTTTTCAAGTGACCCAAACTGCCCGGATAGCCTCCACACGTTTTTGTTCCATAATCTTCGTAAATGCCAAGGCGGAGCTTTTTAGCATGAACCTGGAATTATTAACAGAAAGTATGCAAATTCATGTACGTTATAAAATAGAGGTCATTTGAGATAAAAATACATTTAGGTGTCAAACATAAAAATATTTGAATTTCTAAGTCTGGTGCAAAAACAAATTGACGCTCAATATAACTGTCTGCGTCTCTCGGAATTACATATTCAGTAGTTTGTATTCAATCATACATCTGTATATATTAGTGTCATCGACAAGGATATGAAGCGAAGCGAAGAATTCTTACTACCCGTGACAGTAGTGAAATTTGACAATGTCCGTTACTGATTTTTAGGACGACACGCATACCTTCGCGAGCATTGATTCCCGTGACAGATAATTTGAAAGCTTGAAATCTCTATTTGTGCTTTTTAATTAGGCTCGAACCACAATCCCAACACTTCCACTAATCCCCCCCCCCGAAAACGCGGGCCTAAAGGCGTCGGGTCGAGTCCCGAGGGGAGCCAAAAATCGTTACTAATTGCAACTCGACCGCCGGTGTATATAACTGAGTCAAATTGGGCTCATTTTGTACAACAAATGGGCCTCTATCAAAGCGCATAGAGCTTTGCTACACTGTTCTCTTAGGATGTATTATTTGTGGTAAAACGGGTTCTAACATGAGCCTGTGAGACCCAAAATACACAAAAATGGTCGTTTTGCGAATAACTTATTCTCTATGGGCTTGCACATTATCAGCACAATAATAGGGTATATATATCTTCTCAGCTATTCCAGTAACGCGGTTGATATTCGGTGGCTTATTTTGTTATTTAATGGTCAATATAGCTGTGTGCATCTCTCTAAATTACATATTCAACATTCAGAATTCACCATCTTGTCGATAATACAAGCAGCTAGTCATTGTATAAGCATGCAAACAAAAAAGACTTCTTGAGAATCGTATGAGAGACGTTTATTGGCGTTAAAAACTGGGCAACACCGCGCCACCATATTATTAATTATTATCATCAAATTTGGCTTGTTTCAATACTTACTTTTCCAATTAACCTAATTTGAGTACTACACCCTGAGTCTATGTTCTAGCAGGTTTGCATCTACATACCTTATAATTAATATACATCATTCACCTTAAGACCAAAAGGATAGGATAAAAAGTTCCCATACATTCTGTGGGCGCTACAAATTCCACAAACTTGATAATTGTGGGTGCTCAAATCTGTTGCCATTGTAACGGTTATTATATGCTTTTCATGATCACCAAGCCTCGCCAACCGAGGCTGACTCCCGCCAATCCGGACAGATCAATGATTGCCGCCAATCACTTCGTCAACAAGCAAATCTGCCCGCTGGGGGACGAAGGTGACTAAGTTCGCGATGTACAAAGTAATTTTCTGGGTACTGATCGTAATGTACAGTGAATGCCCACTAATTTAAAATTAAATTTTATGAGTGCTAATAAATTGCACGCACCCAGTAAAGATTTTGCAGGGGCAACCAAAACCCTGTAATTTTAATTTTAGTGATACAAATTTTATGCCTCTCCTTCTGTTTTAAAGTGGACCATCTATAACAAAGCACATACGCATCAATTAAATCTTAGAACGCAAAAATTAAAATTAAAATTGAAGTATGGACTAGGAATTGGTGCGGCGAACGAATAGTCGTGCAATCCTCTTCCATGTCCGTCTTCTTATTCGGGCGAAACACCCACAGTTTAAGTAAATCAAAATTTATTAATGGCTCTTAATTTATGTTCTAGAACCGTTTTTTAACACTAATCACCACTATTTCTAATGCCAAAACAACGCTTTATAGCCTGAAAATACTTGTAAATAACAATAAAAGTACATGAAAATATTTATCATTTTTAAGCAAAATTTACCCACCCCACTTTGAAATTCCCCCGAGAATCACCATGGGGCTCCCGAAGTTCCCCTACTCCCACACCTTTCTGAAGGCTGCGCATGTCAACTAGAGCAGCGGAGCGATACCTACGTAATCGGCAAGCGCAGCAATTCCATCAGGAAAGCGTTGTGGATCCGGAACAAGGCGACCGTTCGAGTCCCGTGTCTTGGCCATCCAGCAGTCGTCCACGTTGACTTGTGTGTAACCGGCAGCGGCGTATCCGTCTGTCACCAGTCGATCAGCCATCGCCTTGTACAAATCTTGGCTATAACAAAAATTATTACAGATTAATTCAAAATAAGAGCGATAAGGTGACAAAGAAAGCAGTCCATAAACTAGCATTATATTAACAAATATATAGGAGTTAAAAGTTGGTTTAAGATAACTTGTTATTTAACAATACCTTTGCTCCAACTAATCGTTATATACGCGAATATTCTTGTTCTACACCGCAAAGTAATTTCCTATTCTCGCAACTAAAATACAGCAATTGGTAGGGGAACGATTTAAATCCATAACAGATTATTGTTGGGGGACAAAGACGTTTTTCGAATAAAATACATATAATTTAATGTTTAGTGGGATTTGTCTGAGACGGTAGTTTCAATTCTATGCTTTTCCTAACATGCCGGCAATTATGAAAACTCTTGGAGATTAATTATTTCTTGATAGGAACATAAGAGTTTATAATAACTGCTTTAATTGTATCGTATCTTCTTGGATGATATTGACAAGCAAAGGTTTGAAAATGGAATATAAGATGGGTATATGTCCGGATTCCAGATATATCCCGCAATCTTACTTGTGAGCCGCTGTTATTATCGTCACTGAATCATCATTCCCTGCTTCTTGGGACATTTCTAGCATGTCCCTTATCTGTTGTTGACGCGGAAATGCTCGGAAGACATAGCTGGCGGAAACGTGTGATCGAATTTCGTCGAAGTTGTACATCACAATAGGATGAAATATAATGTCATGTACCTTGTACGAATTTAAGCTAGGCCAATATAGTGGAAGGGTTTGGTATCGAGTGATTCTTTCGATGTTGCCGTTCGTCCGATACAGAAAATTACTGCCATGTTTCGAAAATGGAATGAATCTTGACGCAAGTAATAGTCAATCTCGGGACTATAATTAGTTAATACGTTTGCCACAGTCTCTAGGCAACCTGTTCTATTTTACGCACGTAGGAAAATTCAGCCGGCATATTTTTGGTGCACGTTCATCGGTAGAAAGCTAAATTGACTATCGTTCAACTCGTGGCGTATTGCCTTATTCCCACGGTTGTTCCTGAAGTCGTTGCAAACAAATTGAAATGATTCAAACAAACTCAAATTTCCAACGTTGAGTTTCCTACCAAAGGGAGTTCAGCTTCTTGTATGGCATGATCCACTTGATGACACACAGTCGCTAATATTAAGTGAATTCCATTGATCGTGAAATTGAAATTCCAGTGTTTGGAAACTTGCAGCTAGTAATTCCGACGAGACCACTCCCGTTTCAGCCATCGCGGACGATGATCGTCATTTACTAGTACACGCATGTGGTGACAAGTTTCGAAGATCACGTATGGCAGTGTGTGCATTGAATTTCATTGATTGTCTGCTTTCATAATTGTATATGGTATTCCTTGATCCGTTGACAGCAATTGTTCGCTGTTACATTCGACAATCTTTTTAAGTTGATCAAAAGCGAGCACCAAATGGTTCTTGTCTGAGACCCAGCGTTATCCTCTGAATGTGCCATCTACTTGAACCCATTTCATTTAATAAAAAGATTCCGTCTTATTGGGGTGCCACAAAACGACGTGGCCACCCGGAAGTACGCATCTTCCTCTTGTTATTTGCAGTATAACATGTCACCGAGTGGCCGTGCCTTTTGAACACTTTTACTTGCGACAACAGGCAATGCACAGAAACAAATTCAACAGTGAACTCCGTCACCCAGATAATGCCAGTTAAGCTTATTTTGCGTTGACCAAAATCCACCATTATTGACCAGTTTACCAGCACTTCTGTCATTATTTGGAATTCGCCTATTGTCACTGCTATATCTGTCTTTAATTCGCGTTTCATGTTATCATCTGCCAAGAAGTATGTTTCCACCTGTTTATTCACCTTAGAGCATAGGTATGCTTCGTTTCTTATTGGTATAATAATGTTGCTTTTCTATAGCTTCAACTTGATGGAGCCGTAAGAGCGTATCTCGGCGACTTCCACCACGTACATCTTGTTGGTTTCGCTAACTGCTAAATTTGTTGGTATATACTTGCTTGACAAAGCATTGGATTAGGAAACGTGCCACTCGCGAATGTATCAGTCCAGTTGTTGCCATACAACCATTGTTAGAACAGGAGCAGCAACTGTGGAAGACAAAGAACTCAAAAGATTCGAAGACAAACAACCGTCTTGCACAGCTCTTGTTGATTATCCGGCCGGTGGCGAGTTTGCTGACTAGACCGACAGTCTAGACTACTCCCCGAAGCGAATCTTTTGACTCCCAGTTTTGGTAAATGGTTTTTCCTGTCGGCTTCGGCTGCTGAAGCCGTTGGTTCAAAAAGTTTGTCGCGAAGACGTCGTATTGCCTTTGGACTCGTCTGAGCTTCGTTCTGGGTGTCGTTTTGCAGCATTCTCCCGCTACTTCGCTGCGATAGCGTCACAATTTGTTGACTGAGCTGCCGAAATCGTTCCTCTTGGGCTTTCATATATTATCTTTCTTCCCTCTTGTTATGAATCACTTCAAGCAGTCGTCGTTATCGTATTCGCGATTTGACGCCAAATGCTCGGGAAACTTTTCAGGAGGATGTTTATCAACCTCAGGTAATTCGTCGTAATCGAACTCGACGAGCTACCAAAGCTTGCAGTCTATGAATATTCATCTGCTCCAGTACAAATCCGTGTATAAGAAATGAAAACGATTCTCCAAGCCGGAACATAGACAAATCCGTAAGGTGCAACAGAACATCTTGTATGTCAAGTTGAAACAGATTATCGTTTTCCATGACAATATGAGTAGCGGCGCGAGTACGTAAACGTTGAATCGCCATGTCCAGATAGTCACGAAAGTAACGCAATGGGTCTTCTGCAATATCATTACGACGCGTGACATTCGACCGATAAATTCTCTGAACTGACACCTTTGTTAGTTGCAGCAACCTTCCGTGTGTCGACGACGCCGTGTTTTTGCTTCAGCTATTCGTTTCTGATACTGATCATGTCTATCTTCGTAAGAAATGAGACTATAGGCATCAACCTGGATGACAATACATACTGCTCCATGATACGGCGTAACCGAGTCCAACGCTTCCTCGAATAATTCATCAATATTTTCAAACAGTAGTCCATGCTTCCACAATATAGTTGCGAGCCCGCTTAAGGCCCGTTCCATGCAATGTAATTGATGATGGTCGCCCGCGAATATATCGTTCCGCCAGGGTTAGCAGTACTTGCTGTGCGTGCTGTACTTAAAAACAAGTGTTTAAGTATTTATTCCAAATCTGACTACACGGGTACCGGTGTTCTCATGACACGGGCTTCGCATCGAAAAATACACTGTGCGGAATCAGATCATCGAGATCCACAATTTTGTTCACCGTTTTTTTGTAGAACCACTGCCTTGGCCGCTGTGGAGCCGAGGCGGGTGTTTTCTGTAAAGCTAATCACGAATATTATACTTCTGAAGCTCTAAAACTTGGCCCCATGTGCTTACTAGTTAAGTAATCAATTATTTCAAATTAATTAGTTTATTTTATGCAAGTTTTCAAATCACCATAAGTGGTGATTTTTGTGCTCTGTTTTCGATATGGCTGATCATGAATATGTAGCTTTTAAACATCTAGGAATTTATTATGTTTGCTAATTAGTTAAATAATTAGTTGATAACGTTAAATTAATTTTTTACCTAGCTATCTTTTTGTAAGGTGTATTTGACAACAAATTTTTAAAACGTGATACTTAGTATCAACTGATTAAATATTTAGTTGAAATACATGTATACGTAATATGCTTTGACTATTGCTCCGCTCACTTTTTCAATCTATTACATTTATTAGTATGTTATTATGTAATGACAGTGAGGGTCCTTAAAAACTAAAATAACTAAACTAGGCTGAGATAGTTAGGTCTTTCAGGCCATAAGGGACTAAAAATAAGCTAAAAATAACAAATTGTGGAGATATTGGTCCTAAACCACCCGCCTCATTTGGGGCTCCCGAAAAGCGAAATAAAACATCTGCTCACTTAGCTAGGTAATTTACAGCTATGAATGAACCAACACGTGGACGAAATGGGTTAGACTTTGTTTTTATAAACGTTGAAAATAGCATCACAACAGTTACAATACGTCCCCTGCTAAAGTCATAAAATCATGATTGCTCTTGGTGTCCGTATAATCTGCGTGATATAATGCTAATTAAGAAGGTACAATAATACAAAATCGCGTTTATTACACTGCATATGACAGCATTCGCCATATCCTGAGACCAGGAGGTTCAGGCTACGGCGTACAGATATGAGTGATCCGACGCATCTGTTTCGATTTGATAGAGATGTACAAGATTGTAAATGGCCTTGGTAAACTTGTTGTCCAAATACTTATGTCAATTTCAATCCCTAGGCTAACGTAAAGGTGGCTACTCTTACGTCGTTTCTGGATACATCAAGTTCTAGACCGCGGCTTGTGGATCTAAGGCCAGAAAGTGTATTTTGAATTTCATTCCAGCGCAACTTTTAAACTGTCTGAAATTTACAATCGTAGCGTCGTTAATAATCTACCATTGCTGAACCATTATGTATCCTAGGCCACGATGCGCGGGTTAAGGGCGAAAAGAAGTGGGTGCGACGTTCGTGTAGATGTAGTAGGGCAAGGACATGGGTTAACCAATAATTTTCCCATTTCCCAGGATTTTACTTTTTCATTTTCAAATTTTCACTTGTTTCTCCTCAAAATTTTGTAATTTTTCCCGTAATTGCTGACACTAGTGAAGAGTGAAAGACCATGGCCTCAAAAGAAGGGAAAGTAAATACTTTTATGGAAGGCCCGAGCCTTAGGGTGATGAAAGTTTAAAAGTCGGACTGATGTATCTGTGTCGACAGTGTGTCTGCTTGCGGATCCAAAGGCTGAATTCGCGCGTTTGATATTTAAGATATTCTAATTTTTCAGTTTTCTGCTTTTCACATCCTCACATCTCATACGTTATCTAGGATATACCAACGACTAAAGCTCAAATGAAAAGGTTGCTTTATTTAACAATGTTTAGACGATATTACGTATATTTGACAACTGGTATTTTGTACTAAAACTCTATTGTGCTATTCTCCTCATCTTCGCAAGTAATCACAATTTTTGGATGTTTCGAACTAAATTATTTTTTGATCTGTAGGTAAGTTTAAAAGGGGACTAATGAGTTGATTATTGTTTGATGCGACATAAATTCAACTGTGAAAATCATTTGTTCTGTTAAATAATTTGCCAATAAAAGCGAATGCGTTTATTATTAATATTATTGCTCTCAGTGGGGAAATATAAAGAAAAATGAAGGAAAATCGTACAAGTATATTGGTAAGGTATTCACCTAAATTAAGGCATATCCTATTCAAATTTGCGACTGTAATCTGTCGCAGACCTACTGAGAAAGGGGGTTCAACCCTATTTCCCTAAGGTCGTATATATATGTTTACTCCCATATTTGGTATCGTAATTTTGTTTGTAAAAAAATATAGTTCTATTTAAAAATTGTTTAAAAAGCGATTATCATTTTCTAGCTGTGGCGCTAAAGTCGTGGGGTAATCAGAAGGTCCGGAGTAGATTGATTTTCTATATCGTGATGTACTTTCTTTTGTTTGAATTGTGACGTGTTGGACCCTTGTTCATCTTATTATTCCTACTCGTTTGACTTTATTACCTTATACTTATTTAATAAAGGGGAAAAGTGTTGTGGGAAAATCAAGAGTTTTGCCCACCCCCTCGCATCCCCCCCATCATCCATTTTACTCTCTAAGCTACTGGAGGCCTCGGTTTTCCTATTATCAGCATACAAAACCTCCACCCTGGGACTATCAAAGTGGGAAGGCTGATCCATTCGTTCGTAGCATTCTTGCTCGCATGCTCTGGAAATGGCGGCCTGCATGGAAATAGGGTTCGATGTCAAGACGAACCTCTTGATTGAACTCTTAAGTCCGTTCAAAAAGTTATCCATAGCAATGCGATCTCTACTATCTGCATCTATAGTTGGATAAGCCTTCCTCACTAAACGCTCTATATCTCTTGCATATATTTCTACTGGTTCGCTAGACCCTTGGCTACGCGTGCGTAGTTGTATACTGTATTGGTTAGCTGTTTCTTTAGATATGAGAAATTCTTTCAGCGAGGCTCGAACAAGCTCATAGTTTTTTTGAATCCCAGGAGGAAGAGCTTCCCACTTTCGCGCAGCTTCATCTCGTAAATACGCAGGCAGCAGCCGTGCCATTTCTGGATGACTCCACTCATTCGCCAGGGCTATTCTCTCAAATGTACCGAGCCACTCTTCAAAATCATCTCCAAAGTTCCCACTGTATAACGGAATATTTTTAATCTCAACCGCTCGGTATCCATAACGATTCTCCATGATACGATTCTCGGTTTGGGATCCACATGGTGTCCTCTCAATACCTCCCGGCATTTCTATCGGAATTAATCGACTTTGTCGTATTTTTGACTCGCGAGGGCCACCTGTATATCGCCGATAGACTTTATCAATAAAGGCCTCCGAATCCTGATTATCCAGATCTAGTTCAAATTTTTCTTAAACTTGAGCGTACCTCCGTCCAGGCTTGCGGCACCAAAATGTAGCCCGCGTGAGTCCTATCTAAGACTAAAGGTTACTCAAACTGGTACAGTCTGACAAAAGCCAGTTTACAACGTTAAGCTCTATTGCTTCTTTACTTTATTTGTTGGGTTTATTTGTTCACAAGGCAGGTAATATGTATTTCGTGTGGGTTCTTGTCGAGTGTATTATTGCCCGTATTTTATTAAACCAAACCACCATGTAAATTATAAACACATATAACACACAAAACAGATACTTACGTTATAACAGGATACACACGTAATTCTCCGATTGCAACGATTTACAGTGAAATTAGCACGCTAACTTGTTCACCGATTGACGGAAAATGAATTGC
>JASANE010029506.1:0-15481 GCA_030248225.1 Trileptium ribeirensis
TAGATATGTTTTAGCTCTTCTATTCTATTCCGCAACTTTAATACATTTTTCTCAAGGACTGTAATTCGATTAATCAATGTTTCAGTTCACACAACAGCATTTTTTCTGTGAACCTGATTATTATGGCGTGTGAAATATTTGGAACAAACATGACAGCAAAATAGTTTTAGTATCGTGGTGCGCAGTGCGGTGATGACGGTACAAGTTGGAAAGTGAAGAAAATGATTTTGAACATAAAGTGCAGGTATGAGTCATGATTGTTCGTTATAGCTGGAACTGTTGGTAGAATGCAGTGATTCAGTTTTGATCATATCCATATAAACCAATGGTATATACATTTGTACACTCAACGCCGTAAAGGAGTTTTAGTTCAAGTTTATTTTTGACTTGATGTGGTTAAACAGCTCGTAAGAATATTCGTATCCCAAATGGCTACACACATCCGCTACATCATCTTTAGAAAAATTGTTCGGTGCATTGCAGCCAAGATGTGAATTATGGTGCACCGACGGCAGATCCAAACAACAAGCTGGACACCGCTGCCTGTATTTATCAACTAAACACCGCAGCACACCGATTTCTTCATATTCCAAGATGGAAAATTTATAGTTTTTAAAGCACTTGCTAGAAATTAAACTGGAATCAAATTTTGACGGTGAATATAAGACTGCATGAAATACTCATCAGTTATAACAAAACATGTTTTTGCTGTGTCGCGTTGCTGATTAAGTACTACACACAAAACAGATCCACGGGTGTGCCATAGTGTACTACCAATTGATCTATTAAAGTTAAAAATATATTCGAAACGACCTAGCTTATTCTTGTAAATGTAGCCGCTATCAATGGTTTGTTTTATACTGTTTTCATAGTCACCGTCGAGGAATGATTTGCCTGGGTATTTTGTTTCAGTGTGCAGCTTGCATAAATGTTTTGAAAGTTTCACTGGTCCGTGTGATTCAGAAAAAATATATACAGAAGTAGCAACCATATGAATAACACTATAATCGTATGGAGTATTCAATAGATACTTGAAGCGATGTTTAAATAATCTGACTAATTAAATTTTTTATCGGTTAAACTGAAGTGATAATTGTTTAAGAACAACTGTTTCATATAAATTACTGCTGAACTGAAACCCAAGTTGATCACAGGCTTGCCGTACCTCGTTTGAATAAAATAGAAGTAAACGCATACATTCAAACGAATGTTCGATATTATTAGCAGAAGATGAGCAGGCGTGACAGCGAGAAGAGAGCATATAATTTAAAATAATTGTGGCTCTTTGCAAGCGAGTACGATAGGTAAAGTACGTGATATTATGTACATCTTTCAAATGAATGCGCAAGAACTCGACGTTTCCACTGTAGTGTTTACTGCAATATATACAGTAGTCCACCATAATTTAATTCAGAAGGCTAGTTTGCATTTCTTAGAGTAACGTGTATAACAGGTTTCTGAATTAAGAACAATTCATGCATAAAAGAAGTAACGTGTATAAATCATAAATAATTATACATAAATTTTGACATGCTACGTGTGATATTTTTAGGTATTACGAATGAGTAAACTTAAGCTGTGAGGCTTACCATCCTCTTTTGTTAAAAGCAAAATCGATTCCGTTGTTCAGTGAACACAAGTTCCAATTTTGTGTAATAGAACAGAAATTGGTCCGTTTCAAATTTCGTACACTATAATTTGAAAATGTTCGCGAGCAGCTAGGCTTTAAAGTACAGCAGCCATATTGCATTTTCTAACCGCGTTATTGAACAAAAAAATGTCGAAATTGGATGTGGGTATGAAAATCCGAGTTTTGTTCTCTAACGAAGTTAAGTACATGGTGTGAAAAGAGGATGGTTGGCCTCATATCTTAAGTTTACTCCCGCATTAAGGTCCAAAAAAATTTGGGCAGAGGTTACCCCCCATTTTTACTTTTTCCCGATCCATAAATAACATTTATTAAGGTCCAAAAAAATTTGGGTAGAGGTTACCTTCCCCATTTTTACTTTTTCAGATGTAGATATAATATTTGTTAAGGTCCAAAAAAATTTGGACAGAGGTTACCCCCCATTTTTACTTTTTTGCGATCCATAAATAACATTTATTAAGGTACAAAAAAATTTGGGCAGAGGTTACCCCTAATTTTTACTTTTTTCAGATGTAGAAATAACATTTGTTAAGGTCCAAAAAAAATTTGGGCAGAGGTTACCCCCCATTTTTACTTTTTTCCGATCCATAAATAATATTTATTAAGGTCCAAAAAAAATTTGGGCAGAGGTTACCCCCTATTTTTACTTTTTTCCGATCCATAAATAATATTTGTTAAGGTCCAAAAAAATTTGGGCAGAGGTTACCCCCATTTTTACTTTTTTCCGATCCATAAATAACATTTATTAAGGTCCAAAAAAATTTGGGCAGAGGTTACCCCCCATTTTTACTTTTTTCCGATCCATAAATAATATTTGTTAAGGTCCAAAAAAATTTGGGCAGAGGTTACCCCCCATTTTTACTTTTTTCCGATCCATAAATAATATTTATTAAGGTCCAAAAAAAATTT
Source organism: Trileptium ribeirensis (assembly GCA_030248225.1). Lineage (NCBI taxonomy): Eukaryota > Metazoa > Nematoda > Enoplea > Enoplida > Thoracostomopsidae > Trileptium > Trileptium ribeirensis. The sequence goes on from JASANE010029506.1 coordinate 2,558, forward strand.
GGGCAGAGGTTACCCCCATTTTTACTTTTTTCCGATCCATAAATAATATTTATTAAGGTCCAAAAAAATTTGGGCAGAACTTATCCCCCATTTTTACTTTTTTCCGATCCATAAATAACATATTTGTTAAGGTCCAAAAAAAATTGGGGCAGAGGTTACCCCCCATTTTTACTTCTTTTCAGATCCATATATAATTTTTCTTAAGTTCCAAAAAAATTTGGGCAGAGGTTACCCCCCTTTATAAATATTATCCTATACATAAATAATATTTTTTAAGGTCCAAAAAAATTTGGGCAGAGGTTACCCCCCATTTTCACTTTTTTCCGATCCATAAATAATATTTGTTAAGGTCCAAAAAAAAAAAAAAAAAAAAAAAAAAAAAAAAAAAAAAAAAAAAAAAAAAAAAAATTTGGGCAGAGGTTAGCCCCCATTTTTACTTTTTTCCGATCCATAAATAATATTTTTTTATTAAGAGGAGGTTAAAAAAAAAAAAAAAAAAAAAAAAAAAAAAAATTTGGGCAGAGGTTACCCCCCATTTTTTCTTTTTTTCGATCCCTAAATAATATTTTTTTATGGCCAAAAAAAATTTGGGCAGAGGTTACCCCCCATTTATACTTTTTTCCGATCGATAAATAATATTTGTTAAGGTCCTTTTTTTTTTTTTTTTTTTTTTTAAATAAAATTTGAATGTAGGCAAAGGTTACCCCCCATTTTTACTTTTTTGGCAAATTCCGGTGAATGGTATTTGTTAAGGTCCAAAAAAATTTGGGCAGAGGTTACCCCCCATTTTTACTTTTTTCCGATCCATAAATAATATTTATTAAGGTCCAAAAAAATTTGGGCAAAGGTTACCCCCCAATTATAATTTTTTACGATACATAAATAATATTTATTAAGGTCCAAAAAAATTTGGGCAGAGGTTACCCCCCATTTATACTTTTTTCCGATCCATAAATAATATTTGTTAAGGTCCAAAAAAATTTGGGCAGAGGTTACCCCCCATTTTTACTTTTTTCCGATCCATAAATAATATTTATTAAGGTCCAAAAAAATTTGGGCAGAGGTTACCCCCCATTTTTACTTTTTTCCGATCCATAAATAATATTTGTTAAGGTCCAAAAAAATTTGGGCAGAGGTTACCCCCCATTTTTACTTTTTTCAAATTGCATAAATAATATTTGTTAAGGTCCAAAAAAAATTTGGGCAGAGGTTACCATCTATTTTTACTTTTTTCCAGATCTATAAATAATATGGATAGGAAAACGTTTAAGATTACACAGCGTGCGACTTAACGTTGAAAAGCGTCATCTCCAACGAATAGGCCACATCCTGCGGATGGATGACAGCCGCCAAACAAAATCCGCCATATTGGGTTGGCTAAAGGCTCTGGAACCGCTTCCCAAAGCTAAAGGGAAGGAAAAGGAAAACGCTGTTGTATTGGAAACGCCTCCTCCGTGAGGCTGGCATTGATTGGACAAACGCCGGGAATTTAGCGACTGACCGCCAACGATGGAAACGGCCAAATAAACGAACGAGTCCAAACACCTGACACAATGGGAAAGACGCCTTGGTAACAAGTCGACCGAAGAACCGCTGATCCGGAATGTGCAAAATACTACAGTCCCTGGACAAACACCGACGGGGTATTCTTGCAGCACATGCGAAAAAGTCTGCGAAAGCAAGGCAGGCTTATCAATCCACTGTCGACGTCTCCATGAGGCCACCAGCTACAATAAAACCTTTAAATGTGACAAATGCGAAAAAAGTTTTAACTCGGAGAACACCTTAATAAATCATATGAAAGCCTGCAACGGCACAACCTGCGACGATCCTAACATGCGACGATGTGAACGCTGCAATAACACTTATTCCAAAGGCAACATCGCACGACACCGCGCATCCTGCACAGCGGGAGAAGGTCGGGGTGGCGCCAGAGGGGACGTTCGTCATGAAGCCGCCCCCCTGGCACGAGTTCACAGGCCCAAATGGAAGCCCTGTCCAATATGCGGTCAACTCAAGTCCGCTGCTAACATGGCACGCCATGTCAACACATGTGGAGGACAGGAATGAAGAGACGAGCATGCCCCTCCGGGAGCGAATGCTCTATGATGATGATGATGATGCATAAAGAAACAAAAGTAGATTGATGGCGATTTTGATATGCAACAGTAAGGAAAGGAATTGGTTTGTGGTGTAACATCAGTTAACTACAAAATTTAATGAGTTTTATTGACATTGAGGTAAGTGATATATCTTCTAGTAACTCCATTTTGTTTTTCAAACTTCGGAGAGTGTTCTTATTGAAATATGGTCTCTTAGTACGAACGCAATGCAAAATATCGTGGCTGTTCTTATTAGGGCACCGATGCCCTAATAAGAACACGTTACCACACAGTCATTTTGATTAAGCGTACAGGAGCCAGAGCGCGCAAATCTGAAAGTTGTTTTGACAGCATATGCGCAAGACACGAGGTGCGCAACCACCAAAATAAAACCAGTTTTGATTCAGTTTTACCGGTGGCATGGTTGAAAAACTTACAAAAGTGTTCTTATTAGGGCGGTTCACTACATCTCGCGGCACAGGCTTCGCATCATACAGAATCAGCTCACCGAGTTCTGCAACTTTTCTGACAAAGATTGTTTTGTGGGACAACTCCCTGGGCCGTTGTGGGTCCGAATATGGTTCGTCGACCATTTAGTAGATTTAGAGATTTCTTAAATTTCGGCCTGTTGTTTTGTGTTTTTACCTCACAAGGAGTGTCCATTAGGTTATCAAGCACGGTGAATACGATGGTTTTGTTACTTAGAGTACAACTTGACTATATATTATATCGTTTCATAAGGCCTGGAGCGTTTTACCGTCGACGACCCCGATATCCAAAATACACATTTCTTTGGTTTTTATGCTTGCAGGACATAAAGAATGCTCTATATATTGGCTTTTCGGTACAATGAATATGACGATGCGGTCATATAGACTCCAGCACGAATGTTTCATACCTTTTCAGATGTTTTAATGGATTTAGGGTCAATTAACCCGATTGCCAGAATATAGTCTGTCATCAGTATATTACGCACAGATGATAAGTATGTTTTTTGTATTGATTTTCCAGGATGCTGGATATGGTTTGGTTATTTAGAGACTAGCACGAATACTTCGTGCGTTTTCCGTTGTTTTGGATTGATTTGTGGTCGACAGGGTTTAGTGTTTTCAATGGATTCAAGGTTACAGAGGTTTTAGTGCAGTATATACATTAAAAACAAAACCTGTTAGAAGGTGATTACACAAAATGTCCACTTTATGAAACTCCGTTTCACTTTTGCTTGCGAGATACTAGTCTGTTAATGCATTATTTCAACACTGCTGTGAAAGTACCGAATATTTAGGAGTGGTCTACTTGAGTCTCAAACCGCTGAATACTCAATAATATGACGTAACCTTGTATCTTTAGAACTAATCTATTTAATATCCTTCAATGATAAGGTGGCTGCGGGGTGCCTGAAATTTGATGACAATAAGATGGGCACTCAGAAACTTGATGATAACGTGTAATGCTCATGCTAATATTCCGCTTCGGAAATCTACATAATCAAATTCGTCGTATTTGAATGCTAAGGGGTACTTTTAAATTTTTTCCACTTTTTGACCAATTGTTTGTTTAAAAGTAATTTTTTTAAGTAAACGTTCATTAGCAGTATTAGCAGTAATTGCCCATTGCCGGTCACTGGATGTTGCAGCTCGAACGCTATTGCATCCAGAGTTGTTAAAGTCTGTCATTTGTGATATGCCTTTGTGTTTATATTCTAAACTGGTACAACATCCCAGCTATACTCTGGAGAGTGAAACTTTAATTTACCTAAATACTACAGTAAGAAACATGCCAGATTTTTAAGATCCTGCTCGGTTGGCTCTTCCTTGAACAATATCCAATTTGGATCACCTTTCGATGTGCACATACTCTTTTCGGCTCTTCAGGAACCGCGTCTGATTCGGCATGACTAGGCTTTTCTGAAGAAAAGCAAGGCTTGGCTGTTAAAGGCCCTTAATAATAAAACTTCATTCCCTGATATTTTTGGTCCCCAGGAGTTTTATTAAGCCGTAAATCAAACATAAGAGGCAGTATATCAGTTATTGTAGTGGGCAGGTGATGTACGAAACAGTTAATTTTGTAAACCAAATAAAGTTGTTAGATAAACTTTCTAAGCGAAAAATATATGTTTTGATTTGCTTATTCAACGATCAATTTTATACCAATTAACTGTTTATTATAAAATTTATTATAAGACGACTGTGCAATGTGACGTAAGCAAACTATATATACATATGTAAAGGGTTTAGTGTTTATATAAAGGGTTTTCAACTAAAATACCCGTTATTTATGACAAAATACCAAGTTAATAAATACTTTTACAGCTTTTACGATTTCTGAGGATGAAATTCAAAAATAATATGATTTATTACTTAACTTAGAAAATGGCATACAGTTTGAAAGGATGGAATATTTATTAGGCTTGCGCTTTCTTAGGGCTATATATCTGAACTTTTAGTAAACTTTGAATCTGTTTAGGCATCTAATTTTGAGCTATGCAACGTTTTAAAACAATCACTTTTCAAATATATTTTTGTAATAGGTAAAAGTGGAAATGGCATAATATACGTAACTCTATTTTGAACACTAAAGTTTTTTAGAGAATACTTACTGGTTTTCTGCGAAATGTTTTACGACTTTTATGCAGACGGCGTAGTATAATGCGGTTAGACCACACAGATTAATTGCTGTGACATGACGAAAAAATTTTTCACAAATCTGTAAGGTACTTTGCGAATTTATTCGTCAAAGTGTATAGTTATGAAGTAATATTTTGTATCCCAATGTGGCATTATACGTGTTGTCGAATCTTTTATGCAGTTGTAAGAGTATTAATAATTAGCCATCACTTTTCACACACATATGTACAAATCTGAGATATGTACCTCATTATGGTATTAAATAGTAACGAGGTTTCGTATAAAGTAACGTATAAGGTCCATCACCGATTTATAAATTTTGTATCTCAAGGTACTAAAAATGTAAGCAATGATTTTGGTCTTGGTATTAGCAATCCTTTATTATGGATTATTGAGAGGAGTGTCACACATCTCGCCATAACCATGTAAACGCGTCGGGTATGACGCCACCCATTTTGACATTATCCCCACTCCCTCAGTTTTAAGGTTGGTTACCTTCCTCACTTTAGAGGGGGTCATGATACCATGGATGAGAATTTGTTCCTACCATCCTCCACCCCACAGTTTTGGGAGAGTTGTTTGAAAAAATGTATTCTTGATTTACCCAGTTTTTGTGGGGGGTGGGTCGGAACAAATTCTCGTCCATGGAATCTTGACCCCTACGCACAAAATTGAGGAACTAACCGCCTCATAGCTGAAAGGAAAAGCCAAAACGCATCGCGCCATATCGGAGGGTTGATGTGGTGATGCCGAGAAGTGTCATACTTTACTCAAGAAGTGATCATAAAATTTTGACGTTAGCAAGGGTTTAGTAGAGTAGAGTATATAACTTCCCAGTAGTCTAATGTTAACTCGTGTTTGATAACACGGGCGTTTTCGCTTAATCCCCCTATTTTGGGAGTCGGTCGTCATACACAGACCCTCATGCCCAGTTTTGTGGCGGCGAGAATTTGAGCCCCCAGGTTTGGGGGGGGTCGATTCAACCGTTTCCCCCGCCGCAAAACTGGGGCCTGACATACTTTTTGACTGTTAAAACTGAGTGATCTGTATATGATGACCCCTCCCCAAAAATAGAGGGGTTAGGCCGAATACGCCGGTGTCATCAAACACGGCTTAAGTTTTGAGTGTTGGGAAGTGACATACTCTTTCCTAATTCACTGTCTGTGCTAGTAATACAACATCAATCGCTACATCTTTTCACCGACCATACTATTTTACGATTTCGTATAAAGCCAATTGCGGGAAGCTCCGTCGTCTTTCAAGACGTCAGCACAAAACCATTCCGAGAACAACTTAGTAAAATAAGGCCATATTGATCTTGAAATTAACCAGGAAAATTTTTAAATATATTCGGAAATTTGTTGGACTGGAATTAATGTTTTTGGTTTTCCTAAGTATCCAAATAAAAATAAATATTAAATGCATTGCAAAGTCGTATAATAGTTCGCCTTGTCGTGTAGTATGTATGAAAGATATATGCGATCAGAGCGCTAAAATAGCCTAGCAACACTTGTCAAATGGTTCTGTGAATAGTGCAGTGAATGGTGCTCATTAGCTAAATGGTTTTTGGTTATGCAGAGCTGTACCAGATGTTTGGTCGATATTTTATTAAGTGCACGGATAATACCCGTATCGAAGCTGTGGTCCCAATCAAGCCCATCTCGAAATTAAGAATGTATAGTCTTGAACACTACGCATAGTTCACATTAACATATGCTCTAGGTGACCTCAAGGTATATTCAAGGTGCCAAATCTTTGGACGATGTCATCATTCTATATTGCGAAAAGACGCGGTTGAATGCTGTTTTATACTGCCAAACTATTTTATACTTTAGGCTTGCTGGAAAAATGGGTATTCTAAGCTTTTTGGGGTTATTTTTTTTCTTGGCATGCATTATGCGATGTCATAGCTATCCATCTTCGGGTACATTTGAAGATGATCGTGTAAAATCTCTTCCCGGATTGCCGTACACTACTAATTTTGAAATGTATGCTGGCTATTTAAATGCAAGCAACTCTGGCAACGATCGTTACTTCTTTTATTGGTAAGATATATTCGATTAAATTATTGATTTGACAAAATCGCGCAGTCACAGGTTTTGAATATCAACTGGGGTACGCTGTAAACATAATTTAATATTAACATTTGTTTATTGGTTCATTATAAACGGCGGGCGTACCAAAAGTAAAAATTCAAGTAAAATTTTATTTGTTAGGTAGGCTGCTTTTAGCGCAACAGTCACCGCATTAATTACCAACCGAACTACGTTGTAATATTATCGGATTTTAACATTTGTTTACGGATTCAGCACAAAGTGTATTATGCAAATAATATGCATTTATGTTTTGAATTCTGAACATAAATATAATTTCGTCAAAATACTCATTCAGGCCAGGAATTTCAAATATTTTAAGTATCTGAGTTTCAACTGCGACACAAAATGCAGTTTAATATAGCAGTCTCGTTTTATAAGCCTAAGCATGATTTAAAAGTGAATACAGTTCTATTAACGCACAAATGGTTTTATTTACATTAACAATAAAAAGAACAATGTAAACTGTGACATAGGAACATATGCTAAGTGTAAACTTGATGAAATTATTGTGAACATTTGAAATTCAATTATTTGACTCTTAAAATTCGACTGCTTCGACTGTATAAAACAAAGTGAATTTTCGAGGTCACTATGAACAATTCTTTGTGACATATGAAAGGTACTATTGATTAATTTCAGTAAGTTTGTTTACTTTTACACTTTGAAAACAACCAAGCATTCGTTATCCGGGTGGAAACGCGATAAAACTTCGGCAAACTATATTAAATTTCGATAAGTTTGCTATTTTACATATCAAACATCAATAACATGGCACATTTTCATTTTGCAAAATTGTACAGAAAAGATTCTTTATAGTGATACGATTATCGTAGTGAAAATGCTATCACAGTGGAAATTATCCACAGAAAATAAATTTATATATGGCAAAATATGTCTTCATTGTGAATTTTTTATTTTTTCAAAAGTGATATCACTATAAAGACACCGTAGTGTACCCGTTTTCAGTAGAAATTCTCCTTTTATTTTATTATAATTTATGTCATGCTTTATACAATGTTAACAATTTAATCGAAACATGTATATTGTCCACGTTTCAGTGGTGCCATTGGAATACCGCTTACGCTGACTACCATATATATAATCATATGGTGGGTAAGAAGATTACGCAGTGACCTTTTGTCCTCGTGCGAGGCCTCGGCAACTGTCCCTCCCAACAGGTGGTACAACCCGCCTGACGGTGCAGCACGCGCGAATGCATAGCCGCTGCAGCACTACTTCCTCCCCACCGACAGGCTTACCCCCAGCCCCATGACGTGCTGAAGGTTTCCCTCCGAGGAACCGGCTACGCCATATGGACTTCGAACCTCAGTACATGTATGGACTACCATATATAACATATCTAACTACAGATACTGTTAAATGTACCGTTACTTATAGAACAAAGAAATAAATCCTCTATTTTAATAGTGGATTTATAAATATATAACTATCTACGTGTTAGTGTTAGGCTGCTGCAGGATATTAGTGAACCGAACTAATCCAGAAACTATGAACACAAATGTAGAACACACTCGAATAACATACGTTACCACTAAATAGACATGCAAACTAGGGTATGCAGTAAATTGAAGAAGTTTAATATTAAAGGATTTCTAATTTCACTGCACAAATTAGTCATGTTTAGCATTTATAAAAGGTCTACCTTATAATGTAAGCATATAGTGGTCATGTTATATAAAGTCAATGTCTGGCTTTTATATAATATATTTTTTAATAGTTATATATTTATTATCAATATAACTCATATATTCTGTAATTAAGAAATGTCTAAAATTAAAAAATCCACTGGAGCTAAGTATATGCAATTAATCAGCTTATTACTTTTAGAATGATGAATCCATAGCGTTGTCCCTTACACCAGGCTTTTCAGATATTCGTTGGTCTATCAGGCTTAATGAGGCGTTCGGTGGTGAAAAATTTACTATTACAGCCATGAGCAAACTATGTCATTTCATTTTATATCAATAGTACACGTTTAGCACCCGCATATTGTTAGCCATTCAACCACAGTACATCATCATCAGAATCTTCCGCACATAATAGTACATTGTCTGACATTTTAGGACCAAACATTCTGGTGTTCTTAAAGTAAGGTACAAGTTTTTGCGGCTATTAAGCCTATGTAATAACACACAAATGTAATTATGTTTTTTTAATTTGAACATGAAACTTTTCGATGGGTTTCTATATTTTGCCCGAAACAGACTGTAAAAATTCTGTACATATTACGGTCATTTGTGATTTGAAAAAAATTGCTAAACACATGAGTCAAAAAATCAAAGATGATCAAAGTGTACTATAATAAACACTGCGCCAATAATATCGGTTCAAATAAAAGGTGAATAATGTTTCAGGTTAACTGAAGCTCAAGGTGACAATCCTGAAGAGAAACCGCTTGCTCTATGGTTAAATGGTGGACCAGGCTGCAGTTCATTGGGTGGTTTGCTAACGGAACTGGGACCGTTTAGAAGTAACCCAGGTGGCGAAAGTTTGTACGAAAATAGGTTTTCGTGGAACAAGGTAATTTTGACATCTATCGGTGCTCATTTTGAAGTTTATGAACGATTGGATTTTATATGTATATAAAAACGTTGTTTTGCAGTTGCGTATTGAAACAATATGATAAATACGACGAGTCAGTGCAAACATTCATGCAAATTTTCAGTTTGCTTCAAAAATTTAAAATACTTGCTAAGTAATTTGCTATAGCAAGATATTTCAGTGCTGGAAATCATGCAATGTAATGTGCATGTAAACAATTTCATTAATTTGATACTATCCAGCGTATTCAATGAGCAACACATGCCTAGAAACTGTTTCATTGCATTGATGTTTGAACATTAAAACACATAATTTCGTGCACATTAAAACAGCACTTGATGAAAAGTGTCACGAAATATTTTCCGGCGCAAAAACGTAATAAATGACCAGAGCTTATCTTTTGGTCAGTTGAACAAGCGCAATGACGAGTAATGCTTTAGATTAATCGTGCGTTCGAATCTAGGGTATATCCAGTACAAAATACAGCTAACGATTCACACGTCACAACATGAAATATATTTAGAAATTATATACTGTTACGTTTTTAGTGAATCGTATTCTATAGTTAAAACTTTAATATTGGACGAAAAAATTTTAGCAGTCAGGTATTGATGGTAACTTGTACAGAAGAAGTAGATCAGTTTAATATTGATGGATTCATAAACTAATTCACTAGTTTATACATAATTGTGAAGCTAACATGACAATTTGAAGTACTTTTAAATTAAATAAATAGTTTATGTATAAATTTATTATTTTACATACTATATAATTAATTTATATATAAAATAATTTATTACTCCACATATATATATTAGTTTATATGTTTGTTTAAATTATTTCATCATTTAATTAATCAGTTAATATGTCTATAGATTTATTAATTTATTCATAAACTAATATTCTTAGGATTGTAATATAATGCTTATGGTCCTAAAATTGGTCATCAACAGAGAAATGTGTCCTTCGTTATTTTACAATACACCATCGTTTTATATACGATTGATGGAATACTCGATTTTTCTTTTTACTCTAATTAATCGATGAATTTTAGGCCGCTAACGTTTTGTACTTAGAATCTCCCGCCGGGGTCGGATTTTCTTACGATAGTAGCGGCAACATATCGACTAGCGATGAACAGGTAGGCGATATGAAATATTAAATACAATCCGTGCAACTTTGCAAGCAAAAGGGCGCAAATCATAGATACATGTTATATTATCAACAATGTTTGACTATATTTTTCCGTTTGAACGTAACAATTTGAAACTCCAAAAGACAACTTTTAACGAATATATAACGTAGACATACATTTAAAATTTGGTTTTACTTTATGAAGTTTCATTATATGCCGAGTAACAGATGTATAAGTGAACTGCGCTGTTTCGCAATGTAATGTTTAAATCCTAATAAAGTTCACGGTAAGCTTTGTCCGCATTAATTCAATTTCTTTTCATTTTAATACAAATTAATGCTGCGTCATTAGATATGCATAGATGTTCCGCTTCCTGTTGTTCGGCTGTGTAATTTTGCGACACACATTAATATAGCACACTTTACAAGGTTATAAAGTATTTATGTGCTCGAATAATAATTGACCCAATTGTAAAAGTCTAGTTCTTTTATAAAGTATAAAAAGTAGGTCCATTTTGTAATAAACTAGGTCCATTTATACGCAATCCTTTTACAGTTCTTCAAGTTAAGAAACAGAAACCGAACTTTCAAGGCAGCGAATTTATTTTCATGTGCGCTGATGACTGTCAACGTTATAATATTGCAAATTTTTATTACTACAAAAATTGGATTTTATTGGCGAAAATCCAGCGTCATAGTGCGCTATGATATAGCTGATATTTTTGTGTCAGTTTCTATACGATACAATCACTATTTCAGGCGTAAGATTTTTCATCGTGGTGTCCCTGATGACGTGCTTATAAGCGCATTCGTTAGGATGCTACTTTGGAAGCGTTGGAGTTTCACCAATACTGAAAGGTTTATTGTTCAAAAAGTAGTATATCTATCTGACACTACTTTTTATGAGATATTTGCCCAATATTCAATAATGGTTGGTTTAAGAATTTAGAAGTCAGCGGAGGTCGTCGGGGAGGGGGGACTCAGGGAGGTAACCCTGAGCTTTCAGGAGAGGGAATAAATATAGCTTGAGAGGTGTGTGACCCTAAAGGGGGTAACCCCCATCGACACCAATGAGTTAGTAGTAGTAGTATATCGTTTATTATACGACTACTACTACTACTCACTTGAGAAGATAGAGTTAGGTTTACATCTGACCGAAATAATGTACAAGGTGCTACTATATCAGCGGTTTTATTGAATCTTCGAGAAATAAGCGCTGTTACTACGAATTTTTCTTCACAAAATCTTCATTTTATAATTTGAATAGTGAACATAGCAGCAAAATTATTTTCTTAAGGTTGCTCTTGACAACTACCACGCTCTGCTGGATTTTTTCAACAAGTTCCCCAAGTACAAAGACTCACAGCTATTTCTTACCGGCGAGTCATACGGAGGAGTTTACATTCCAATGCTATCAGTGCTGGTAGTTGAAGGGTATAACAAAAAAGAGTTTCCGGTAAAACTGTCGGTAAGTTTGGTCTTCTCTCGCTTTTTGCACGAACACACAGACTCACAAGTATTTGCCAACGGCAAATCATGCAGAGGATTTTACACCTTAGTGTTAGTAGTATCCGGGCCAGTAGTGGGAATCACAAAAAGATTTTGCGGTGAAACATTGGGTAAGTTGGCCTTCGCTTGCTTTCTTCACGAATACAGAAAGACTGTCACACTATTTATCACCACCAAGTCATAAATCATGCGGAAGAGATTTACATCTTAATGTTATAATGGTCGGTAGTTGAAGGATATAAAGAAAAAAGATGTCCGGACCGAATCATAAGGATGAGTTCACATCTTAACATTACCTGGGCAATTAGTTGGAGGATTTAAAGGAAAGAATTTACGGTGAAATTATCCGTAAGTTGATTTTCGCTCGTTTCGTACACGAGCGAAAAACGGCCCAAAACTATTTGTCACCGGTGAATCATAAGGTGAGGTTATATCTCTATGCTGTCAGTACTGGTAGTTGAGCGATACAAGGAAAAACAGTTTCCAGTGGAACTGTCAGTAAGTTACTCTTCTCTCACTCTCTGTAAATTGCATCCAGAATATTCATATCGTTGCATATTGGAAAAAATTTTGAGCTATTATACGCAAACTATATACATGTAATTATGGCATTGTGACTTTTCTCTTTTCGCGGTGTTTAATTATCGACTGCATTCTAGTATTCTGAGTATTTAGTTCATTGTTGTCCCGTAAGAGTCACAGTGAAGTACACCTCTAAATATTAAAAAAATTGTACCATCCGAGCTATTTTCGACATGCAATAATACTTTTTATGCTGAAGGCGAATACCAGGTACAGCTAATTTTTTTCTGTGATATTCTCTTAATCTATGAAATTCTATGTTCCACATGTTTTTCATTTAGTATATATGTAACTGAACGAAGTGTAGGTTAC
>JASANE010029508.1:0-20489 GCA_030248225.1 Trileptium ribeirensis
TCTACTAGTTTTCGTGTCGCGATAAGTATAATCATGCAGATAATCAATTATGACAAGCCAAGCACTTGTTTATTTCTTTTGAGGAATGAAGACAGTTTTAGTCATAGTGTCGAAGCTCTGTCGGCTTACGGGAGTACATGGTCTTAAGGAGAGTTCCTCGGGGGTGGGAGTAAATTTCTGAAATTTTTAGGGTCTGGAAATTTCCTCCCCCCGAATTTTTAGTAGTTTGCGATTCTTCCCCATTTCCCTTATTTTTCCAATTTTACTCCAATTTTCGGCACTTTATACTCCATTTTGATTAATTTCCGCTATAATTGTCCGCGCGCCTTAATTCCGTGGGATTTGCGGGGGTGCGGAGTCTAAACACCCAATATGATGTTTTCACATGAGCACCAAAATCCCAATTTCTGCTTGCCGATGGTTGTTGGTGCTGTAGCTCTTAAAGAAACGTGTTTATAGCACAATTTGTTTTACCACTCACTTTGCCGGGAAGCAAATCAATTTAAAAGCCAAAACATTTTTGGCAATAAATTTCCTAGTTTGAACAGTTGCTCTGCAGCAGATAATTGTTATCAAATAAGTATCCCAAAGAAAGTTATAATCGAGTGATCTATCGGGTATTGGTTTGACCAAAGTCTTTGCTATTGTTATGACAAAAACGGCACTACATATAGATCATTGTTGGAAGGCCGGCAAGATAAGTTGCCACTTCACAAGGCTGGTCACAGGTTTTACCATTAATATTGGTTGTAAATCGTACAATTGCTATTAGTAGAAGATAATAAAATTGCTAGATATACTTTCGAGGTGAACCAAGATCCAGTTGGTGGAACTTATTAACCAAATTGGGCCATAATCTTACTCTATTGAAATAAATTGTTTATTTGCTGTTATATACAGCTATAATAGCGGAATCAACGGAGAACTGCACTTGTGTCAGCACCGATGTAGATAAATATCTCAGTTGTAGATGTTGTTTTTTGAAGGTGCCGATGACATATTTTGGGATAAACAAAAGTGTCTTAACCTGTAGTAGTATTGCATTTAATGGTTAATATATTTGTCAAATATCAGATATTTACAAACACACATAAACATTTCCCCTTCCATGCCTAAACTCTACTCAGAGCTATATAGGCATTCGCTGGTGCTAGAGAACACACATAAATTGCAACAAAAGGTGTATCACTCAAATTAATTTCCAGTGTGTCATACTTTGACTTGCTTATAGCTGAAATAGTCTCGTATATTTTTCTGTACCTTTCGACAGTTAAGATAATGGTTTCATGCTTTAAGGCATAGTTGTGTCGAACTGTCACTTTGTGAGGACAACCAACAGTCATGTCAGCTACGTTTGTGTCCGGGGCAGTCGGATGAATTATCGCTGCCTCTTACTATCAAGACATCTCTGAGAACCAAGGGTTTATAGAAACAAGTAAATATTGAAATGGGTTCGTTTTTCTCCTTTCCACACTGCGGATTGCTTTGTTCAACGGTAGGGGTTGTATGTAGATTTCTGGACGTTATTGTATATTTGGTTTGATGACATAAATCTTAGCTAAAATTAGTTTTAGACCAAGTAACAGGTTTCCCAAAAAATGCAGATATGCTCGATATGCTGACAATATGAATGGAGCAGTTTTTCTCTCAGTATATTTCCGTTCGAAGAAGAGCTACTTTTGTTGTCTGGGTTTCATTATGAACCTGAAGGCTCTTAGGTACTATAATTTCGTGCTCGTTCGTAACATAAAAACTTCGCTAATTTTCCCAGATCACATCAAAATTTTTGTTGATTTTTGTTGACTAAAAGGGGATATTCATAACTAGGTCGTGAGTTGGTACTACAGACAAACGTTCGTGCATGAATATGCTAACCCCTAAACACAATAAACAAAAAATAATTAGGGAAATCCGCTTATCCGTTTTCCAATTTAGTTGTTGAAATAAAACTGTGTTCTTTTGCATGTATGCAAAAAAACTAGCTCCGTAATTAATTTAGATAAAACTTTTGGATTTAAAACATTTGGCAACAAAATTTATACAGGTTACTAAATATATTTTTACAGAAGTAGAGTTAATGGACGATATACCTATGGCTCGATGGGCCTTAAAGTTATCGACATTTGCGCACAACAGAATGTCGTGGATGCTTTGGTTGTGGAGTTTGCTTCGATTCTCATTACTTGAATGAATATTTGCAAGGACCTAGGTTTCATACGACCCAACGGTAATTTTACAGATTTACCTGGAATTACGAAATATAGCAATTTGGAGAGAGACCGATGAAGCAATATATTTCGGAAAATCTTTTGGAAACCAAAGATTAGGCTGAAACAAGGCAGCTATGGCGTAGGTTCACAATTCAGTTTAACCGTACAGTTCCGGAGCAGAACCACCAGGCTTGGGACAAAATTTATCTTGGGCGCCTGGTTTTTTCAGGGTCTGCTTCCAAAAATTAAACCGGTGGCAGTCCTGAAATTAGTATTTACTGAGGTAATGCGGTCCCTTTGAAAACAACCAAGTCTTCGTGAAACCAAAGCGACCCTGTCTGATTCAATCGCGATATACACGCCTACTCTGTTTATACTTAATTATTTAATCATGGTACCAGTAAATGTTCGAGTAACTTGCATTGTAGAGATGATTCTCTAAAACTAACACAACACATTTGTTTTAAACAACTGTATGATGCGTCATTTACGTTTTGGACGACCCTCCACGTGCAATTTTTGTGCAGCAATGACCTAGACTACACCATGCTGCGGTATACAATGTAAACATACACTATATAATGAAATAGATGTTGCATGAAACTCCATCAATCTATTTTTCAGAATACATATATATCTTTAATTCTCTAATATAATATATATGCTTTTTATTTGTACATTATCGAACTTTTATGTTAATGTCACATAAAATATATATATACTTAAAAATTTAACATGCTTTCATGTAAAACCTCGGTTTAAGCTAACTCATATTTGTCGACGTCATCTTAAAATCTATACGACTAATAGTTGATATGTTTGAAAAAACTCTAAATTTTAATGTGTAAACTGTAATTCGTTTGGAATTATAAAGTCTCGTTCAAAAATTATTATACAGTTGTAGTATAGCTTAGCTCAACTAAAGCTCAATCGTAGTTGCGGTTCTTTGTCTATAATAATATTAAGTAAACATTCGGGACTTGTAAGCAAGATTTATATAAAATAGTTTACTGTGCAAATATCAGACGCAAAAAACCTCACAAATAGTTTCAAATTATATTTCCATCGATATTCTGTCTCATTTTTTAGCAGATGTTAACACTTTTCAAGACTGTTTGATTTGACAAGCTTTAGAACGCCAGTACTAATTTTCGAGTATCTAATACTCTAATATTTAAACAAATGTCAACCTCTTACGAGATGTTAATAGGACAATCAAGGTTTTGTAACTCAAATTCTGAAGCGAAGTCACAAGTATTGAACATTTTACACATGGCATGGGACATGTATTGATGAATAATGACATGCGACATATACAACATAGTCCAATGCTACTTTTGTTACAAACCTGTATTTCGAACGATATGGCTATCAGGGACTGGATCGATATGAGATCCAAAGTTGAACGCTAAGTAGCCTTGGCATAAATACTGCGACGTCAGATAATGCTCAACCACCGTTGGACCTTAGTACACTAAATTCGCGACTACACATCATTTTTGACGTTAACGCAACAGTTTTATAGGAAAGTAGTCCAATACTGAATAAAATTTAATTTTGCTGCAAAAATATGGTCACTAAGTTGTGCGTTTTGCTGATTTGAGCGGTGTCCAGCCAAACGGTATGACACCCATCGTCAAAACGCATATCGTTTCGTTTCTGATTCATATATCGCTGGGATTATATAATACAAAGCAGTTTTTGCATGAAAATATGGAATTCTGCTTTATATTTTTGCTTTGTTTCTTGTTTCTCAAATATCAGTTCAATTTTCACGGTAGTTGAGAATTCGCCAACTTTAGGCGCTTAATACATATTTCCAGTTACAATTTTGACCTTTATTGTTGTATTAAACTTTAATTTACTTCACTTTTGTACTAAACATACTATTTTACAAAACAAACATGGATAATATTTAGGGGCCGAAGCATAATGTATGCCATACCGTTCTCAATATACTAAGCCTAAGCGTTAGTCTTAGCCTAAGCTAAGGTCCCTATATGAGCCATGTACCAAGCCTAAGTCCGGGGGCTTTCGCCACCCAAACACCCCGTTGTAAGCTGTTGTTTTTTCTAACGTTATAACTTCCAGCCCCTAAAGTTGACATAGGCCCAATATTGTATATTCTTCGAATCCAATTATAAACCTAATACTACGCCAAGGCATGATACAACTAGTTCCTTATGTAACTGTATGAAACAAACAATGTGTCATTAGTATACCGGGATTTGTTTATGCCGTAGAGAAACTATAGAACTTATAGATATGCTCCTGTCGAAAACTTTGTCTACAGTAACCTACGAGTAATAGAAGTAAAGTTAGCACAAACTTTATCTAAGTTAAGGGTTTTGCAAAGACAAGAGGTTGTTGCTCTAACTGTAGTAGTTGGAATACGTTTTTCAATACATACAGCAGTTTCGGCAAATTTCTGTTTTTCTTATAATTACAGCTTGTCGAAGGTTTTGATTTTGAAGATTTGTGCACATGCTTAAACTTTTTGCTCAAATTTTGATACAATTTTTGACCTATGTCTGTCAACTTTATTGGCCGAAATATAATGCATGCCATGCGGTTCTCGATATACTAAGCCGAAGCCTTAGTCTAAGCTAAGGTCCCTATATGAGCCATGTACTAAGCCTGAGCTTAAGTCGGGGGCTGCCATCCGCCGAACCCCCCGCTCTATGCTTTTCTTTTTCTAACGCCCTAAAGTTGACATGGGCCCAATTTTCGTTCAAAATATTAAAGCATATTTTTTCTTTTTTTTTGCATTTTTTATTAATTTGAACTTGTGAACACGGTTCAAACTTTTCAAGGATATGCGTTTAGCCAATCATCGACCAGTCGTATTACCTAAAAAAGTTTGAGCTCAAATTTTGATTTCAAATTGTGAAATAATCGTAATTTTGCTTCAAACATTAAGGTAAAATTTTGATCAAAATTTGATCAAATGTTGAGCACAAAATTTGAGAAAAAGTTTGAGCACCTCTACACGCCTATAAGGACATGACTGTTTTTCGTTCAATACTGCGCGAACCCGAATTTGTTTTTTTGTTCTGAAAACCGACATTTTAATAGAATTAAGTTTACAGCGAAAAACGCTAAACAAGACATTCCTTGAAAGGTACCCATTATGTTATGACTGCTGGTTGCGCAATAGTATTGGTTGGTTTTTAAGTGATTAATTAGCTAAGCACAAATGTAGTCACTAAACGTTTTAACCAGATCTGGCTAAATGATAAATATCCATAAATTAGGCAATACCTTAACAAAAATCCTGGTATCCTGAATCTTGGTATCCTGGAAAATCCTGTCCTATCCATACCGCGTACATTGTACCTGCCAAGAATGGCTACCCCGAAACCGATGGACACCTTAAACACCATATGATATAATTTGTTTAACATATTATTGAAAAGGGTGGAGCGGAGCTTCCACTGAAGGCCCTGAGGTAAAATCGTGAAATATTCGTAAAAAATGTGAAATCTTCTGATACACAATATATAATATTTTTTATGGTTATATCTTTTTGCATATTTATATAAGCATATCGCTTATAAGTTAATAAATCGGTATTACATGATTCATATAAATTATGTAAAATTATTGACTAAATATACAACGGCTTATATAAAAAAGGAATAATTAAATTAGTAATTGAAAAAGAGAAAGCTAAGCAAGCGGAGCTTCCACGGAGTGTGCTAGTGGGGAAATGGTTTAAATTTGTTTTTTTTTGACCCGTGGCTGTCATTCATAAGTCATTTTCGGATGGACGGATTTCGACAATTTTTTTTGTTCGATAGCAAAGTTGACGACGATGCGCCCTTTAGTGCAATACGAACAACCCTGACTCTATCAATAGGGCAAAAAGGCAAAAACAGGTTTTTAAGGGTTCTTTGCCAAATTTGGCCATCTGGGTACCAGTCTTTCGTAGCGCACACCTCGCGACACAGGCTTCACATGGAACATTGAAACCACCAGAATCAGCTCATCGAGATCTGCAAGTTTGCTGACTACTGTTTTTGTAGGACCATTCTCTGGGCCGCTTTGGGCACGAACATTGTTCATCCACCATTTGCCAGAAATAACGATTTTTCAAATTTCATCGTGTTATTGCTTGTTTTTACCTGATATTGAGTGCCTAATAGGTTATCAAGCACGCAGGATACAATGATTTTGCTATCTAGAGTCCAACGTGACTATATTTTACTTTTTCCTGATGTTTCAAGGGTTTTTGGTCGACGAACCCGATTTCCGAAATGTTGTGGTTTTTAGTTTGTGAGATTATGCATTGCCTCTCTTAAGTTGTTTGGTTACGTCTTGTGTACGGATCAAGACTTGTTTATATATCTTTTTCGGTAGGTTGAATACGATCGCGTATTTATCTAGAGTCCAGCAGGAGTATTTAATGCCTTTTAA
Source organism: Trileptium ribeirensis (assembly GCA_030248225.1). Lineage (NCBI taxonomy): Eukaryota > Metazoa > Nematoda > Enoplea > Enoplida > Thoracostomopsidae > Trileptium > Trileptium ribeirensis. The sequence goes on from JASANE010029508.1 coordinate 6,627, forward strand.
GACATTTTCATTGCGTTTAGGTCAATGAACCATATTTTGAAAATATATTTTTCCTACAGTTTTTTGGCTCCGATTTCCAAAATGTAGTGCGTTTTCATACATTTGATTATGTATTGCGTACAGGTCACCAAGAATTGTATATGTAGGTTTTCCGGTAAGCTGAATACAATGGTTTGAGTGTATAATACAATACAAATTTATTCAGTTCCTATGGTACATACGAGACTTTACATTTACTGCAGTTTTTGAAACGCGTTCATATGACTCGAGAATGAAAATTCTTTAAGCGTCGTCCGCACAGCATGCTTACTAGTGTTCGCAGAACATCGCCATACATGTGTATAATAAGGTAGAAAATTCACATAAGGAAATAAATAACGTGAGGGCACAAGGATGATAGAACTTCGCCTCTTACATCTGCCTATATATCTCTAGTAATTAAAAGATGTTATATCAACCTGATTGAGTAGTACTCAATTTTTTTTTCATTTTGATTTTAACGGCGAGATCGTAATATATATTCATGAATCAGTATTTACTAAGATAAACATAAATAACCTGATATGAGACAGTACCACCATTTATCAACTATAATTTTCTATCGTATTATAAATTATTTGCAAAATCTACTTTACCTAATAGTGTTTTAAACACTTTTGAACTTGAAGCCGTAACTAAAGGTATTCCGTCTTTGTTGATGGTAAGGCATTCCAATATTTTATTACCCGCATTGGAAATATATGGCGTAGTACGTTGATTCTGAACGCAGGTTTACATATCCTGCAATTGTGGCCACGGGTTCGCGTTTCGGTAATAGGGGATAGTTTTTAAATTGAATCGTATTCATTGTTGATAAATTTAAAAATTGCGATAAGGTGCAAATGTAGTCTAATTAGCTCAAGTGGCTAAATCAAGAAATATTAGTCTTTCGTTGCACTGCGCTGCAGTCAGCGCGCAACGATCATATAGACGAATTGTGTAGTAGCGTTGGACGCTCTCTATGATATCGATATCCCCTGAATACACAGGTGACCAAACGGGAGACTCGTATTCCAGTATTGGCCGAACATATGTAACATATGCACGGCGAAGTACTTCAATATCAGAAGTTAAGAAACTGCGGAAAAGTATATTAGATATTCGGTATGCTTTGCTCACTATATCTCTGCAATGATGCTTGAATTTTAAGGCTTTAGTGATGGACACTCCAAGATCGCGACAGATTTCGTTGTGTGGTATAGTGTTTCCTGATAGGGTATATGGGAAATGTGGGTTTTTACGCCCTATATGCAAAATTCGACATTTTGAAACCGAAATCGTAAGTTGCCGTTTTTACAGATTGTCTAGAGACTGGCCCAAATACTTGTTACGTTGTTAGTTGTTTTCCGTGGGTTTAGTGCTCGACGACGATTTTGTGCTTTCAATACTATTCGAGAGGATTTAGGATGGTATATTCTGGAAACACAGACTGTTAAAGGTGATTAAACAAAATAACTGAAAAATGAAACCACGCTCGCTCTCTTTCACCCTCGCTTACGAGTTACTAGTTATAATTTATTCCTGTTTTCTGAAATGCTGTTGGTTTAGTATAGAAATAGTTTCCTTTCCTGAATTTAGTGCACTAATGCGGGATTCACGTTATAATGTCCCCACCACTTGGAACTTATGTACCCCACACAGTGGCAGGCACACCCTAGACTACAGGGTGTCTTAGACACCCCTGTGTTTTTAAATAAAGTTTCAAATACATTTCAAACAAAGCTAGCTAATAGTTTGGCTTATTTCAGACGGTGTCAATGAACCGTCGTTGCTTTTTCGTTTTGCTGAGGGTTTCCGCCACCCCGTGGGGTCATTTTACATAGGGCCTACAGGATACCATAGAAAAACCGCATTGGCAAGCATGAAACACCGAAATACTACATTGCCAAAATGAGGTATCTAGGGTTGTGCCCGACACCCTCATATTTTGTTATATGGTGTGGGTGTCAAAGTTACCGTCTTTACGGTATAGTCTACACTACAGGGGCACAAAAGTTCCAACTGTTGGAGACATTATAATGTGAAACCCGTATAAGGCCCAACGAACGGTACATAGAAATTGCTGATTGCACCGTTCACAAAATGTATCCCAGAAATTGCACCCGGACGTTTTGCTCATCCTTAACTTTATGAACTCACAGGTACTCGTTAAACTCAACACGTGTGCAGTGCCACCAAATTCGTGCCTCCGAGCACAGCAAATATTTCAGGCCCGCAAAACACTCACAAAATGAAATGCTTTATTAATAAATTTGAAAGATCAACAACATTATACATTCCAAAACTATTCTACTCTAATTGGTTTATCAAAACTTTCATACACACTGGGTCTTAATGAACCCAGAGTGCATTGTGAAGCGTCTTGTTAATTGAGCTTATCTATTGTCGGATTGGCGCGGTTTGTGATAGCTGTTAGTTACGTTCTGCGCACTCTAATTAATTAAGATTAGCTTATCTACTGCGTTTCAACCGAGCACAACGTATCTCAGTGACCCGATATGCAATGCAGAACACATTATTCAAGCCTGATGTGTCAAAACGTCATCCTGCTTATTGAAAGGGTAGGTGTTCAACTAGCCTCGGCATTTTGTGTAGGTTTTGCTCCAACAAATACATGGGCTCATGATGCATAGACAGATAATCTCATTAGCATGGCAGTAATTAAAGGATAAAACAAAAAAATTCTGGCTATTAAGTTGGTATGAGTAAAGTGAAATTAATAAATGGCAAATTTTGGGTTATAATTAAGTAAATGTACCTTTCAAAACGGTAGCGGGCACAACTATTCAGATTGCAAATCCGACTTCAGATTAATATGCTTCCAATGCGGCAACTGCAGCGGCAACTCTCGAGGCGAACTAGGAGGCACATGTTTTGTAGTGGGGGGAATAAAAATGTCACAAAACAAAACACCACCAACCTCTCTAATTTAAAGAAGTCAACAATGATTGAATTTTTCGGAATTTATAAAATATCCGATAATGCGTTTGAGCCGGCAGAGCCGAAAAGAGAAAATTTGAATAGTATTGCATAATCGGTACATTAACATCACACAAACCTTGCACAGTGGTTAAATTAACATTGGACACGTAGCAAAATGTTTCATAAGTACCGACAGAAGTTCTTATAAAGCGATTATTATAATTGTCTAAAATTGTACAAATGAAAGAATTCTACAAATACTGCACTAATTAAGGACCAATTTTTACACTGAACGTTTGAATATGTAGCTGTTACTGTTTAATTTACTCCACCTCTCTTACACTATCGAATTTCGTATTTATATTTTGAATAAAACCATAAACTCACTTTCCAAAATGTAATATTTATCGTTCGTTATAGATATTTGTAATATAGTACATGTAATAAATCCGTAAATACAAATGTCTAAATGCACGGTTAGTTACATAACAAGTCAGTTGTAACATAGCTGTGTTCAAAGATTTGTACACACGGTATGAACTCGTCACAAACCGTGCGTACAAATCTTTGAACGCACTGCTATACTACAACTATTAGTTATATAAGTTCAGAACTTGTGGAGTTTGCATGCTAATGTTTTCGTACAGCTAGTCACTAATTGAAATTAAGTGGGCTTCCATGTTTAAAACTATTTGTCGAATGTCTATAATCACTATTCTTGTTCATGGATACAATTTTACGATAATATTGAGATCAAATTATAACTTGAATGAATATTTATTCTTCTTACATTGAACGAGAGACGTGAAGCGTAGTGGCTTTGGAGGATAGCGGCAAAACAAATAATACTATTCCTATATTTAGTTGAAATAGTAGTTTACAACATGGTTTGGCTCTAAAATTTATGTAACCAAGCTCATTGAAATATTTGACGATGATTCTAATATTGATGGTATAAAATGGATTTAGTGGCAATATTTTAGTATATTTGGGTTTAGCAAAGCAACCACAACTGAGAACTACTGCTGTTTTCAGAACAACATTTACTAAAACTTGTGTTTGCACAGCTTGTTCGAATATTATACCATCGTTTACGAATAATAGGTATATATATTTATTATGTAACTACCAAAACTGATTTTACGAAAGATGGCATCAAATATAAAACTAGTATAATGTCTATGTATTAAACTATGTTATGGAAAATTTTTAGTTCGATTAAACGTTATATTTGAAAAAAGTCTTTATTGCATTGCTGTAAATTTTCTGACATTGCAAATGGATATTCTTGCTAATTCTTTCGTATCTACTTATCTCTTCCCTTAGTACTGCAGCAAAATTTCCGAATTACATGTATCTTTTACGGGGTTATCATGTAAAATACATTGATTTCATACTCTTTGTAAAATTGCGATCTTGGAACATATATGGTATAATGCTAATGTTGCTTGTCTTGAATTATATTTAAATGGTTTCCTGGACCTGGTTAGTTCGAAGATGATAACGTCAACGGAATATGTGGTGTTGTAAATTCTTTAACCAAAATGTATGGGAAAATGACGCATTACATGACGTGCGTAATAAAGAGTAGAATTTTGGACCAATGGCATACAACGACCTAAGCCTCTGAACGTTAGCGGCCTTGCAGAGGTGGACAGTGTCTGTGAAACTTGATATCGAATTCACATCCATTAGCATCTGATTCAATTGCAAGGCCTGCAGGTGTAGACGGTGTGTACTTGGTGTACATGTAAAACTTCTGTTTTCATCTGATGTATCTGTTAGTGTTGTAAAAATCTGTACCAAATCTGTTAGAGAATGGATTCACAGAGTAGATAGGACATTGGAGTTGGTAGCTGCACAGATTTCCAACTACCAACTCTCGCTTTTCGACACGTCACCATCCTTTCAACTCCTAAATTTCGATCACCCTTTATTGATGTTGCTGCATCTTGCCTCAGAAAATGTCAAAGCGACATACGAAAAATGCAGAAAGACATTAAAACTATTGTTGTTGCATTAAAAGAATCTGTAGGGACAAATTAACTGATTTTTAATGAAGTCATAATTAGAACAATGTTACTTAGGTTCCGCGTGCAAGTGATCATACATTCTACTGCACGACCTGTAGTTCGTAAACGAAAACCGTTGAATCATCATTAACAACTGAAATCTGTTAGCAGCTCGATTCAGGATTTTTTGTATCATTTGTACGACATTGCAGGTAATTTTAAATGTTTAATTTTTAATATTATATGATATCTGAGGATCCTGTCTAGTATTATTTTTGTTTTTTTTTCAGTGGACGCCTTTTTGCGGTTTTGTGACAAATTTAATTCAAAAGTTCAGCGAATTTCTGTTCCTTTCCAACGAACCGTTTCGTTTACCCCAAAGCTGATATTAACTTTATGTTCATGTTATGTTAAAGTAATCTGATACTTCTAGTACCTATCACTAAAATCGAGCAATAAATTAGCATACATCGGTGAAACCATGGCCTCAAACTGTAATAATTGGCATCGTGCTCATGGAGATGGAAATCTTTATGGAGTTCTTTATGAAGATGAAGCGGAGTGGAGATTATTCGATTTAGGTAGAGATCTCCGCTTCAAAGCACACTACGATTTTTATATGGAATATTACTCATTTTTATGAGTTCTTTAAAAACAACCTAATAAGTTTTGATCCAAAAAAATTAAACGAACGGAAGATTCGCTTATTGCTACAATCTCAGCGTCTTAGATGTCCTTGAGGGGTTGGTTACTCCTAAGAGTCGGACCTCCTAATTTATTACCATCCTTTTTCTGAGACCACACAGCAACCTCCCGCGTGTCGCAACTATCTACCTCTTCTGAAGACGGATCTTGTACACTTATGCTCTACGGGTTATTTGGGCCACCAGCTTAAATTTACATGGGATACTCCACTGTTGAATCGCAAAACAGCAGGCAAGTAGTTATATTAAATTTGTTCTCCGTGGTATTATGTTAGCGTAGTTCTATAGCGCTGAAATATAAATTTATTAAATACCTACATGGTTTGGTCATTCGGTTTGATGAAAATATATAAATTTGGTATATTTCGTTCAGATTCTAATCAATAGTTAGCATTTGTATATTACTCTGTCTAAAATCTAGAGGGCGTAAATTGAAATTTTATATATATGTAGCATTATTGGGTTATATGTCTTAGTGATGCAACTTCATTTCAGTGGGGCCGGATCGACTCTGTTCAAATTCTTTCTGTGGTGTTACCATGCTTCCCAAATAGCTAGCCTAAACAGCGGACACTGTTTGGCTAAAAGTGAGCTTGACAATATTTTAGCATCTCAGGATTAATGATACCTGTTGATGGTAAACAAAACTGAATAGCAAAGTATAAAACTATAGAACATTGTGTTGGGTAACTTCTTGGTAATCCGTGTTCATGGTTTTGGTAAGGAATGTGGTAATCCCGTTTTCGGGTTGTCGTCGTTGTGTTGCCAATTTAATTTTTACTAGTCCAGGGTTTCTGGGTGTTGTTTAATTTTTTAATTTATGGAAAAGTGCTGACACTTACAGCAAACAGTATTAGACATTTAAATTAAGATAACATTTTGTTGTTTATTGTTTGTTTGCACCACGAAAGGAATTGTAGTTATAACGTAAACTGTAATAAGTACTGTTGCTAAAAACCACAGTTAGAGGTTGATCTTAATTTTAGGGCACCATTAAAACAAACGTGTGCCATAGAAACAAAGTTAAAGGTTGTTTTATTCAGCTTCTTCTAAGTTAAGGTTGGGCCGATCCAGAACTGCGAGAAAGTCCGCATCAGTCCGGACCATTACGGCCCGGATGCAGTCGCCTGGAACAGTCTGGTTGCATATATAATATCTGTATTGGTATTGCATAAGTAAGAAATTATACATTTAGATTTACATTTGTACATAGTTTTTTTCGGAGATTTTATAAGGCTATAGTCATATTAATTAAACATTTGAGCTGCGCTAAATTGTAGTTTCCCTGATTACCGAAAACTCACTCCAACAGCTAGGTAAAGCACTGGTTCCACCGAAGGTACCCATCATTGTGAGGTATTAGTTTGCATATGCGTTGTTATTCGTCCACTTTGCCAGGTTCTTTAACAACCGAACAACAGCCCTTAGCCCGATTAGTATTTTGCATAAACCGTTTTCAATCACACAGGCAGAGTTCAGTTTTTGGTGCTGGTTAGGACAACCCAAACATTGTACGATACACAAAATAATTCGGGTTATAAAGATGAAGAGCATATAAAAATTTAGCCAATTTTAGGATTAAACATACCTATATGCTCTTAAACATACTCAGTTGCTACTCTTGGCTAAGGTTAGTTGTAGCCTGTAACTTACACGTATAATGTATAAATTATGTCATTTTCCGTTTCGGATCTCTTCTAAGATCCTTCTGGTGCCCGCCTGAACTTAAGCAAATGCTCAAGCTTCCCTCTAACTATACTTTGCCTGGCACATTAGCACCAATTATGATACATATTGAATAGAACCGCGTGGAGCATATCGCTAAACTCATCGAATTAAAGATTCGGTAATATCTTTTGATAAGAAAACTTCTTGTCGTGATACTGTCGCTGCTGCCAAGCTGAAACAAAGCAATATGTTGATATTCTGGTTGGAGTGAGTTAATTATATATCTGTTCTACTGACGTTTAATCAAACCATACTCGTGCTTTCCTGTTTGCTATTAAGTATCAGGTATATATATCAACTTTTGTCCTCGGGTTTGTTGCTGCGGAAGATATACCTATAGGTAATAAGTAATATTAATAAATAGTTTCTTTCAGTTTCAAAGTCTTTTCGGTATTGTTTGGTCTTTGATTATTAGGTTGTCTTTTGATCGAACGTATACGAAACAAGATAAGTTGGCCGATTTAAGGCAGTGATTTTAGTAAATAACATTGTGTGATGTTTATAATTTTGGTTGGAACATGGCATGGTCTGGTATTACAGTTGGTAACTATGATCGGTCGTGAGTGTTGTTAGTTGTGGTGATAGGCGGTTATTGATTGTTAGAAATTGTCTTTATTAACGGTGTTTGAAAGGTATTTTGGACAAATATTGAGCTGTTTTGACTAGAAATTTGTATTCTGCATACGAAACTCAAATGCTAGGCTAGGTATTGTTGTCGATTCAGACGCACCAATTATACATAATGATAAAATATGGGTACGAATTAGATAAAAGCTGGAAAGATCTTTGCTTGGCTTCTAACCCTTGTATTTAGAATAAACAAAATTTGCTAGACAAACAAGATTGGTTGGTTGGTAAACAAGATTTACTATTATACAAAAGCAACTGCCCCCCGTTCTGAACGATAAAAATAGTTGGTGCATTTCATGATGCCTTCTGAACTTTGACTATTCTATACTCCTATGTAACGCTCTTGAGTTTAAGAAACACTGCCCACATCATTCTTGTATATATTGATCGGGAATATTCTCAAACACCATACCCGGTTTTTATTCTTGGCGGGGCGGAATATGAGAAATCATGCATGTGTAATATTACGAGAGTGCTGTTTAGTTCTTTCTACAGTGGTGTTTATTCATGTCTGTCTAGATTGTGTTTGATAATTGTTATATAAATTATGTGGCATGTAGTCGATGAGCCTGTTGATAGAATGGAAGCTTGATCATAAGGAAACTTCACGTAGCTAGATCATTATAATACATTTTTATAGCTTGTTTAAGTTACGGTGTCACTTACTATGCCCAAAAACGAGTTAAATGGTTAGCCTTGAACGTTATCATCGAATAGGTTGTCAAAACGGCCCGTTTTGCAAGACTAGATTTAAATTTCACTCTGAAACTGGATATCAAGCAGTATTATGTACAATTATAATTTATATGATACATGTTCATAGGAGGAGGCCAGATTATGCCTCCTGAGGCTCGGACCCCCTAGAGACGTCACCGATATCCCACCTGGAGGTAGCTTGATATCCCACCTGGGGCTCTGAACAGCACTCTCCTCCCTCTCTTTCGCCGACACGCCAAAGACGGCTGGAAAATTTTAGGAAAAAAATAGGAAAATCAGAGGAAAATGTGAAAAAATTTTGGATACATTTGCAAAATTTAAGAAAAAATCCCAAAAACCCTCGAAAATTTATCCTCCTGACGACTCTGGACTTAACTATATGATACATTTGTCATCATGTACATTGCGTGGCTAGTTGACTTGCTGTGTTAAAGTACATTGCATAACATGTTTTTTTACACGTCGTCTTTAACGTAATATTGCTGTTTGCGACTGTTTGTAGTCATGTAAAGCTTACCTCTTTATGCACTTGGTCTGATTAGAATTATATAAACACCTATTTTCTACACTAAGTTTGTGACAAGGCCAGGCTGTGGATCAATAATAGTCCAAACTGAAGACACAATGACCCTTCTAACTCCGATGTTTGAAACACCCGTGTCAGGTTTTGCTTTAGTCAACTCTATTGTGCAACAACAAAAGTGAATATAGCTCTGGTCATTACTTCATTAGCTCATTAATAGATTTTTAATTTCCAGCAGAGTTTCTCCGAAACGGTGCTTTCAAACAAGTTTTATCAGAACAAAAATGACCAGTACAAGACCTGTGTGTTATTTTCTGACTACAACTCAGACTAACAATGAGTTTTCAAAGACGGTTGTTACATAAAACCAGTTGTTGTTGCTAGTTTAGCTTTTTCCTAAAAGCTACAACAAGTATAGCAAAATTGGAGAACCAATAGTGCCTTTTTGTTCATATGATGATGTGCTGCGACTGTCAACCAAGGCATCAATGAGTGAGTTGCGTCGTTCCAAACTTGGGAACTAAAGACAGGTGAATAATAACGATAATATCATAGAAGGAACATAATTTATTAATTAACAATTATATAGTCACTGATTGCTGCTATGTCCGTAAATAACCTTAGAATATGGCTTTTTACTATTAAATCACACAAATGAGACATAACCAGCACCACGAAGCGGTGTCGATAGAATCTGGTATGGACTTAGCCTCGAAAACTTTTTTCTTCAATTAGGATGCGCTCCAGGTGATATTTTTCGGTACTCAACGTATAATGTAATCGCATGTTTCAGTTGAAAGGCCTCTTTCAATATTTAAGGCTTATATTGAAGCGAATTGTTGCCTGTAGAACGATATTTGCCTCATAAATGATCCTCATCTTTCGAAACAGTTTGGATTTCCAAAGATCTCTTGTTGAGATTAGCGCTGTTTTTCCTAAGTTATATGTATTTAATACCTATTTTATAGCATTCTACTTTTTTAGTGATTTTATATTACATTGTGAGCAATATGTACTGAAACCAAGAGAGACCACATATAAATTTGTTATGAAACGTCCCCTTTCTATATATACGTACACGATTGATCAACCAGGCATAGTTTCGCGGGAGATGATCTACTTGGCCGTTGCCCAGAAGACATATTCTGTACAGGCGCGTCCCCCTTTCTATATATACTTGTCACATGGGGTGATTCTCTAGCTTACAGGATATCTCTGCGGTCCCCCTTTCTATATATACGTACACGATAGATCAACCAGGCATAGTTTCGGGGGGATAGTTCTTGCCGTTACCCAGAAGACATATTCTGTAGAGGCGCGTCCCCCTTTCTATATATACGTACACGATTGATCAACCAGGCATAGTTTCGCGGGAGATGATCTACTTGGCCGTTGCCCAGAAGACATATTCTGTAGAGGCGCGTCCCCCTTTCTATATATACGTACACGATTGATCAACCAGGCATAGTTTCGCGGGAGATGATCTACTTGGCCGTTGCCCAGAAGACATATTCTGTAGAGGCGCGTCCCCCTTTCTATATATACGTACACGATTGATCAACCAGGCATAGTTTCGCGGGAGATGATCTACTTGGCCGTTGCCCAGAAGACATATTCTGTAGAGGCGCGTCCCCCTTTCTATATATACGTACACGATTGATCAACCAGGCATAGTTTCGGGGGAGATGATTTACTTGGCCGTTACCCAGAAGACATATTCTGTAGAGGCGCATCCCCCTTCTATATATACGTACGCGATTGATCAACCAGGCATAGTTTCGGTGGAGATGATCTACTTGGCCGTTACCCAGAAGACATATTCTGTAGAGGCGCGTCCCCCTTTCTATATATACGTACGCGATTTATCAACCAGGCATAGTTTCGGGGGAGATGATCTACTTGGCCGTTACCCAGAAGACATATTATGTAGAGGCGCGTCCCCTTTCTATATATACGTACGCGATTGATCAACCAGGCATAGTTTCGGTGGAGATGATCTACTTGGCCGTTACCCAGAAGACATATTCTGTAGAGGCGCGTCCCCCTTTCTATATATACGTACGCGATTGATCAACCAGGCATAGTTTCGGGGGAGATGATCTACTTGGCCGTTACCCAGAAGACATATTATGTAGAGGCGCGTCCCCTTTCTATATATACGTACGCGATTGATCACCCACATCCTCGGTGGAGTGTTACCACCAAACCCTCCCGGCATAGTTTCGGTGGAGATGATCTACTTGGCCGTTACCCAGAAGACATATTTCTGTAGAGGCGCGTCCCCCTTTCTATATATACGTACGCGATTGATCAACCAGGCATAGTTCGGAGATATCTCTTGGCCAGAAAACGGTGTCTGTCGAGGCGCGTCCCTTTTATATATTCTCGCGGTCCGGTAGGATGATCTACTTGGCCGTTACCCAGAAGACATATTCTGTAGAGGCGCGTCCCCCCTTTCTATATATACTACGCGATTATCAACCAGGCATATTCGTGAGAATAATCTCTCAGAGGTTACCAGAAGACATATTCTTAGAGGCACGCCCCTTTCTATATACGTACGCGATTGATCAACCAGGCATAGTTTTGGTGGAGATGATCACTTGCCGGCCCAGAAGACAACGCGTACGCGATTGATCAACCAGGCATAGTTTCGGGGGAGATGATCTACTTGGCCGTTACCCAGAAGACATATTATGTAGAGGCGCGTCCCCTTTCTATATATACGTACGCGATTGATCAACCAGGCATAGTTTCGGTGGAGATGATCTACTTGGCCGTTACCCAGAAGACATATTCTGTAGAGGCGCGTCCCCTTTCTATATATACGTACGCGATTGATCAACCAGGCATAGTTTCGGGGGAGATGATCTACTTGGCCGTTACCCAGAAGACATATTATGTAGAGGCGCGTCCCCTTTCTATATATACGTACGCGATTGATCAACCAGGCATAGTTTCGGTGGAGATGATCTACTTGGCCGTTACCCAGAAGACATATTCTGTAGAGGCGCGTCCCCTTTCTATATATACGTACGCGATTTATCAACCAGGCATAGTTTCGGTGGAGATGATCTACTTGGCCGTTACCCAGAAGACATATTCTGTAGAGGCGCGTCCCCTTTCTATATATACGTACGCGATTGATCAACCAGGCATAGTTTCGGTGGAAAAAGATGATCTACTTGGCCGTTACCCAGAAGACATATTATGTAGAGGCGCGTCCCCTTTCTATATATACGTACGCGATTGATCAACCAGGCATAGTTTCGGGGGAGATGATCTACTTGGCCGTTACCCAGAAGACATATTATGTAGAGGCGCGTCCCCCCCCCCCCCCCCCCCCCCCCCACCCCCCCTTTCTATATATACGTACGCGATTGATCAACCAGGCATAGTTTCGGTGGAGATGATCTACTTGGCCGTTACCCAGAAGACATATTCTGTAGAGGCGCGTCCCCTTTCTATATATACGTACGCGATTGATCAACCAGGCATAGTTTCGGTGGAGATGATCTACTTGGCCGTTACCCAGAAGACATATTATGTAGAGGCGCGTCCCCTTTCTATATATACGTACGCGATTGATCAACCAGGCATAGTTTCGGTGGAGATAATCTACTTGGCCGTTACCCAGAAGACATATTCTGTAGAGGCGCGTCCCCCTTTCTATATATACGTACGCGATTTATCAACCAGGCATAGTTTCGGGGGAGATGATCTACTTGGCCGTTGCCCAGAAGACATATTCTGTAGAGGCGCGTCCCCCTTTCTTCCGCGTCCACCACGGTGTTTACGCCCTTGGCCAGTTTTGTGTACGTCTGAATTTAAATTTGTCTGTCATATGGCGCAGGGTAGTGAAAAGAGTCATATAGCATATATACGTTTATACATATCAGAAAATCTATGAGAATTCTGAGTACTTAGATCCGTTTTGAGACAGGTTGAACATGTAGGTTGCCATATATGCACATACTTATATACACAGTAGCTTTTATATATGTACAGATACGTTAGCCAGTAATTTCTGTTCCTTACCATGCATATTATCCAGGAATTCAAACAAAATGTGTACATGTTTTGCAATATCGCTGCTATTCCGCCTACCGTAAAATATTGTTTATATACAATGCCATTGTATATATATTTTTATTTTGCAGCTTTCTTGACGATCTCGAACGTCTTGGTCATCTAAACTACCAGCCGACGGAACAAGATATTCTTCGTACTCGAGTGAAGACAACCGGAATTGTTGAAGTCCACTTTACATTTAAGAATCTTAATTTCAAGTATGTTGTGAAAACAAACAAACACATCTTATTTCGCATTGTTGCTAAATAACGGATTAAACAAACACTTTTATTTGATATTGTTTCTTAATATACATACTGGATTAGTGGAAATTGCTATATATAAGCCCCTGTATTCACCCGTCCACAATGTTGCGGACCGAGGGAGGGGACACAACCCGGGTTATTCGGAATTGTTACAGCAGTGGGTTCAGATCCGTGCCCGGCCATGACCTTCATCGTCTCAATGGTACTTCTGTGACCAGTGGCTACATCACCTTCAGAATGAAACGTTTTGA